>ML280229.1:0-85850 GCA_005239495.1 Nicotiana undulata
CTAAGATATTATTATTATTATTGTTATTATTATTATTATTATTATTATTTCTCTGCTGTGAAACAATTGAAAGGATTTTGGAAGGCTCAGTAAAGTTTTGAGAGTTACTAGTGTGGGAAGTTTCACGTTATTTATGTTTATCATGTCTTTATTTTTCGCACTTTTAAAGGTTTCGTTATCGTTATTAAGAAATGCTTACAGGATTTTGTTGAGAATTTGTTGAAAGTGATGAACTACCGTTTCGCTCAATTTTAAATGATTTCAAAATTGCTATTGCAAGTTATACGTTTGTTGGCCTAGCAGGTTCAACGTTAGGCGCAGTCACGGCCCAAAGGGTGGGAATTTGGGTCGTGACACTGCTACTGCTGGCTAACTGAGATACCGCGTACTAAGACCTGGATCTGCACATGGGGAAAACATGCACAGAAGGGCGTGAGTACTCCACATTTGGTACTCAGTAAGTGCCAAGCCTAACCCCAGTCAAGTAGTGAAGAGGTCAGGTAGAGGCCCTACTGAGATTTGCAAACTGACAGATATAGTAAGAAAGTAAATAAAACAGGTGATAATCAACAAAAATGATCAGTAAAGACTAGAAAGAACAGTATAACTAAATGCTCAGATCAACGCAGTATATATAAAGCTCCGTAAGAAAGTAAATGTGCATTGCAATGCAATATGAGGGAAAGGCTCAGGTCTCCGCCCGCGATCCCTATGTATGCAATGCAGAATGAGGGAAAGGCTCAGGTCTCTGCCCGCAATCCCTACGTATGCAATGCAGAATGAGGGGAAAGGCTCAGGTCTCTACCCGCAATCCTTATGTATGCAATGCAGTATGAGGAAAAGGCTCAGGTCTATGCCCGCAATCCCTGTATGCAATGCAGTATGAGGGAAAAGCTCAGGTCTATGCCCGCAATCCCTGTATGCAATGCAGTATGAGGGAAAGGCCCAGGTCTATGTCCGCAATCCCTGTATGCAAGTATGAAGGAAAGGCCCAGGTCTATGCCCGCAATCCCCGTATATATATACGCAATATAAAGTAAAATCTCAAAATAACGTAGTTTAAGGGTTTTAGGAAAAAGAACCAGTTGGAAATCTCGGAGTAAAATCCTTAAATCAATTTCAAATGATAGTAACGATTGGAAAATCAGTTAGAAATCAATTTACCAGGATAAAATATTAAGTTATTATGCAATTCAAACTGATAACAGTAATAATAGAGTTGAAAATGAGGTATTGTGTAGAAAGAAGTATGGAATTTCAATGAAAATATCCCGTGCACGCGCTCGTCACCTCACGTACACGGGGTTTTATAGCAAAACCAGTTAAAAATGCCTAAGGGAGATTCCCCAACACAGAGTTAGGCAAGCCACTTACCTCAACTGTGCAAATCAACCGCTAATCACTCTCTTGCCACGAGTATCCAACTCCGGGTGGCCCGAATCTATTCAATTTGATGGTATAATGTAAATATAAATTCCTTAAATCAAAGTAACTAATTAATTCAGAACTAATACGCAAAATTAGAAAATTTGACCAAAATGCCCCTCGGGCCCACGTCTCGGAATCGGGTAAAATTTATATTTTATGAACCTTTATTCACTCACGAGTCTAACCATATGAAAATATCTCAAATCGGAGGTCAAATACCCAATCAAACCCCCAAAATCGGTCTAGGAAGTTTCTTCCAATTTTCCCCAATTTCAACTAAAAATCTCGAATTTAAGGGTGGAATTGAAGACTAGAATCATGGAAATTAACCTATGATTGTTAGGAATAACTTACCTAAAATGCCCAAATGCAAAAGTTTCCAAGAATCGTCTCTCCCGAGCTCCCACAACTCAAAAATGGTGAAATAACATGAACCCTCAGATTTTTGGAATATACACACAGGGATCTCGCACATGCGGTCCCTTTCACCGCACCTGCGGAAATTCCATTGCAGGTGCAAAAGTCTCTTAAGATCATCTGGGGCCGCACCTGCGGTCGTTTGGTCGCGCCCGCGGTTCCGCACCTGTGGGACCCAGGTCGCGCATGCGACCACTAGTCAACCTCCCCCACCATCGCACCTGCGTGATCGCACCTGCGGGGAAACCTTCGCAGGTGCGAAAACACCAGAAGGAGCCTAGTTCAGCAATTTTCCAAGTTCCAAATTCTTCCGTTAAGCATCTGAAACAACCCCGAGGCCCCCCAGACCTCAACCAAAACAACCAACTGATCCCAATACCATATCCAAACTTGGTCGAGGCTTAAAAACACATCCCATAACATCAAAATACTCAAATATGCATAGATTCAAGCCTAAGAACTTAGGAATTTCTAAGAATTCACATTCGACGCCGAACCACGTCTAAACTCGTCTGAATGAACTCAAATTTTGCACACAGGTCAAAAATGACATTCCGGACTTGCTGTCACTTTCAGAATTCCATTCTGAGTCCGATATCAAAATCTCACCTATCGGCCGAAATCGCCGTAAATCGAACTTTCACCAATTCAAACCTAAATCTACATCCGACCTCGAAAACAAAATCCGAACACGCTCCCAATCCCGAAATCACCCAACAGAGCTAACAGACTCGACGGATTCCCATTCCAGATTCGTCTTCACACAGCTCCCGCTACGATCCAATTTCTAAGGTTAAAGCTCACCTTAAAGGACTATATGTCCAAAAACACTCCAATTTTCATCACTCGACGCTCCGACTCGATCCATTAACATAATAAGACTTGGGAGAAGCAGTTATTAGGGGTTCGGGGCGCTAACTCTCAAAACGACCGACCAGGTCATTACAGTCTTCCTCACATGATAATGATATAAACAATGGCACGACATCACCCTTCGTGCTTTACACTCTTCCTCACATGATAATGAATATAAAAAATGGCATGACATCACCCTTCATGCTTTACACTCTTCCTCATATGATAATGATATAAACAATGGCACGACATCACCCTTCGTGCTTTACACTCTTCCTCACATGATAATGAATATAAAAAATGGCATGACATCACCCTTCATGCTTTACACTCTTCCTCATATGATAATGATATAAACAATGGCACGGCATCACCCTTCGTGTTTTACACTCTTCCTCACATGATAATGAATATAAAAAATGGCATGACATCCCCCTTCATGCTTTACACTCTTCCTCATATGATAATGATATAAACAATGGCACGGCATCACCCTTCGTGTTTTACACTCTTCCTCACATGATAATGAATATAAACAATGGCACGACATGACCCTTCGTGCTTTACACTCTTCCTCACCAAGTATATATATATCAATAAAATGTCAAGGCCGGAAGTATATATATAATATCGAGGAGAGTGTTCAATGAATATTCCAAACAAAGTTCTCAATCACTGCTTTACAAGCCAACAATGTTTTAATGAACCCTCAAGGACATATAATTCAAGTAATTCCACAAATCCCACAATCTATTAGCAACACAGGTATAAAATCCAGCATCTAAAAAAATATCGGCCGTAGCAATGTGGTAGTGATCACGCATAGAGATGACAAAACTAGACACATCAATGTATTCCCGAAATTCTATCAAATTTGATCAAGTTATCTTAAGCTAGGTCTTTGTTTCTAACATTTTATACTACGTTCTAAACATATGTAAATCAAACGAAGCAAGGAGATTACGTAATTCTACAAAATACAATTACAACGTCATCTACCCCCGAGCATGATAAACCGGCACATACATATATGCTCTTCACCTCATATATGTATCACCCCCGCATGTAGCAAACAATGAAAAATAGGAGGAAAAATTCCCTCAACAAAGTTAAGAAAAATACTTACCTCGAACAAGTTAATTACTCTTTCTAGCTAAATCAAAGTTATGCTCCTGAGCCTTCAGATCACCTCAAGCTTCTATGAAGTTTATTTCATATGTTTTAAAAAATCTCTGGAAAATACAAACGGTTACTCCGGAACATCGAAGAAACAATGAGAAGTGCTACTGAAAAATTTTCCGGAACCTCGAATGGGCGAACTCGAACATCTCCTCACTTTGACGATTGTTTCGAAGCTGATTTTGGCCTGGTTTTTGAAGTTGTTTTCGAACTACTTCGCAAAAAAATTTGTTTCTCCTTTTGGTCAGATTTTGCTGAGATTTGGAGCTGAATTTCGATGGAGTTTAAGGGGCTGTTTTGAGGTGTTTCTGGGTTGTTTCTGAAGTCAGTTTTAGGGGTGTTTCGCTAACATTTTTTGGCCAGTTTTCATGACTGTTGGGGATGGTTTTCAAGCGAGTTTACATATGATTTGCTGAGTTTTGGGAGCTGATTTTGCTGTGTTTCAAGGCTGGTTTTTGGGTGAGTTTTGGGTGACGTTCTTGTGTTGTTTTTGACAGCTTTCTTAAGCAATTTTTGTGATGACCCAAAAAGTCATCCCGTGTATTTCTAGCTAATTCTATATTCCGAGGTCATGAATACCTCCTTCTATCCCACCTCGATTTGCGTGCACAGCACGAGTATTCAATCGGGAAGCCTCTATGTGAAAAACTAAGGAAAATGATAAATTTGTGTTGAAATTTGCATTGGGTTGACTTTGGTCAATATTTTTGGTAAACGGACCCGACCCGTGATTTGATGGTTCCAGAGGGTCCGTAGGAAAATATTGGACTTGGTCATATGCCCGGAATCAAATTTCGAGGTCCCAAGTCCGAGAAATGAATTTTTGAAAGAAATTGTTTTCTGAAATATAAAGGATTTTTGAAAGCTTAATTATATGTGAAATCCGTAGTATCGGGCCCGTATTATGGTTTCGGAGCCCGGTACAGGTTTGATATAATATTTATGTCATGTCTATGAAGTTTGGTAAAAAATGGAAATCATTTGATGTAATTCGGACCCGTAAATGCAAAATTTGATGTTTAAGAAGTTTTGGAAATTTTCATGGATTTTTGGGGTTAAATTCATCATTTATGATATTATTTTGGTGATTTTATTACACGAATAAGTCCGTAGGATATTTTTGAGGTTGTGTGCATATTTGGTTTGGAGCCCTGAGGGCTCGGGTGAGTTTCGGGTAGGCGTCGGGGTGTTTAACTTAGCAAAAATCTAGTGTTGCACAATTTTCTGATGTCTGGTGTCATGCACTATTCGATCGCATAGGGTCCTTCGCGATCGCATAGCACAGTTTAAGAGAGGGGTCTGTAGCACTATGTGATCGCATAGCATAAAGCTGCGACCGCATAGAGGATTAGGGAGGCTGGGGGGCTGGGTAGAGGTTACACTGTGCGATCGCATTTGCACAGCCGCGATCGCGGAGCATGGGATTCAGTCAATTGTGCGATTGCATTCCCTCTATCGCGATCTCATAGGTCAAAATTCGCCCAGTTATTCTTTTGGTAAAAAACCGAACCCATTACGGGATTAGACCCAAATTTCACAACTTCTTCTTCTTCACTTCACCTTAGGCGATTTTTGGAAGAAAACTTCACCACAACTTCATAGGTATGTAATCTTAGACTCCTTTTCTTCAATATTTATCAACACCCATTAGATTTCTAGGCCTAAAATATGAGATTAAGGGTAGAAAATTAGGGATTTGGGTAGAGTTAGGGCTTTTTGATTAATTGGAATTTGACCTCGTTTTGGGGTTCGAATTTCAAAATAAATTATATATTCGAGCTCGTGGGTGAATGGGTGAACGGATTTTGGTCCGAACCTCGTATTTTGACCAAGCGGGCTCGAGGTCGATTTTTGGATTTTGGGAAGAATGTTAGGAAGTCTATAATTGATCATTGGAATTGAATTATTTAGCGTTTATTGATGTTATTGAGTCAATTATGTCTAGATACAATTGATTTGAAGTCGAGTTCAAAAGGAAAATTGGTTCTTGAGGCTTGATTTTGATCGTGGAAGTCGAGGTAAGTGTTTGGCCTAACCTTAGCTTGAGGGAATAGGTGTTGAGTCTTGTTTGCTACGTGTTTATTCCATGTTCAACGTATAGGTGAGGTGACAAGTACCTATATGTTGTTGTCAAGCATGCCCGTGAGTCGTATATTGTGAATTAGGTGATTTTCATTGAGATTTACTGTATTATGGATTAAATTTCAATTTGGTGGTCAATCGTTTGATGGAAATTATTGGATGTGAATACTGTTGAGTATTTGTTCGGTTGAGGAATATTTTGTTAGGTTATACACTTTGGGTGAGATTGATTATAGTTGCGTCCCTTGCGGGGACGATATTAGTTCTGTTGTTATTCCCTTGACGGGGTGTTGTGATTTATAGTTCTTATTGTTGATTTCCTTGCCAAACTGTTGTTCTTGATATTGTTTGGGTGAGGAAGAGTGTTTACCACGAGGGATCATTCTGTGCCATGTTATGATGTTTTAGCACGAGGGGTCATTACGTGCCATGTTATGATGTTTTAGCACGAGGGGTCATTCCGTGCCATGTTATGATGTTTAGCACGAGGGGTCATTCCGTGCCATGTTATGATATTATAGCACGAGGGGTCATGCCGTGCCGTTTCTATTTACTTGTTTTGGTGAGGATGAGAGTAAAGCACGAAGGGTGATGTCGTGCACTTGTTTGCTCTTTGTTGCTAATTCCGGTTGTTAGCTTGATATTTAAACGGTTGCCTTGTCCTGTTATTTCAGTTAATTGTTTTCTCTTTTCCCCAGCATGTTTCCCCGATATTTGTACTCAACTGTTTACTTCCTACTGTTGTTATTTTCTTTTCGTATATTATTAAATTGCACAGGTTGTATCACTTGTCGTGTTCTAGCCTCGTCATTACCTCTCCGAGGTTAGGCTCGGAACTTACTCAGTACATAGGGTCGGTTGTACTGATACTACACCTGCACACTTTTTGTTGTGCAGATCCCGGTACAGGACCCTGTGGACAGTGAGCTAGGAGGCTTCCTTCAGTCCACCCGGAGACACTGAGGTAGTCCTGAAGGCGTCTGCGCGCCTTGGCATCCCCTTCTACTCCTTTTATTTCTGTTTTAGTCTTTCAGAAACAGATGTATTATTTCTTTCGGACCTTTATATGTATTAATCATAGATAGTTCGTGACATTATGACTCCAAAGATCTGGGTTTAGTTATTTTGGAGAATTCGTATAATTTGTGGATTTAGTTATGTATTTCTTTTACCCGTTCTCATTTTAAGCTTTATTTAGGGAAAAAGTTGTATTTTACTTGTTCTCACTTAATAATAAAGGGTTTTAATAAATCTGAATATTCACGTTAGCTTGTCTAGCGGGTTCAACGTTAGACGCCATCACGGTTCCGATGGTGGAAATTTCGGGTTGTGACAATTTTGCAGCTTGTTTCGCTGCTCTTTGGAGTTGTGTTTCGGTTGTTTTTCAACTAGATTTTGGGCGTTAAAGGAGCTGATTCATGGGGGAAAAGTTGCTACGTGTTTGGACTGTTTTAAGGGTGCTTTTGGCTGGAATTTGCTGGGGTTTGATGCTCTATTTTTTACTCGATTTTTTCTGTATTTTGGGATGTATTTAAAGTAGTTTTTACGGAGGTTTTTAGGAAGAAGATGAATATATTGTCAATAAGAAGAAGAGAGCAACTTCTCTTCCCCTCCCCCCCCCCCCCAAAAAAAACAGTGTTAGATATAAAAAAAATTACTTTTCTATTTTTACATTTATTTATATGTTTTATCTTCATTTATTTTGCATTTATTTTTCTTATTACTGTTTTTTTTGTGTATTTTGTTAAATTAATTATTGTTATTTTTATTATTAATTATTTACTGTTGTTTGGTAATTGTTTGAGAAATGTGCCTCCCTGAAGTGGCCCGTTCCTCTTGGCTCACAACCATAGCTTTGTTAAAAGCTTAAGAGCCCAAAGTCCTTAGGCCAAAAGTCACATGACTCAGGCCCAGAACCAGTCTGATTCTGAGGTAATTCCAAGACCCTTAAGGGTCAAGTTTGAAAATCTTAATTCTGAAGTCTTTCAGAAAATACTAGAAACTTCTAGAATAGGGACAACTGTCCAAATGCTGAGTAGGAATGATAGGAATAAGATCCCAAAATATCCAGAAATTGGACAGTTGTCCATTTTCTGAGATAAGAGGGTACTAGAAATTGGACATCTGACCAAATTTCTGTTAAGAAAGATGTCTTTTCCCTGATTTTAGGGAATGCTGGCAGATTCTTTTGAGTACCCTAACACTTATCCCTTTCACTCCTTCACTCTATATAAATACCCTTTCTTCTTCATTATATGGACGGAGATCTGAATACAGCTACACAGACTGATTTACACTTACATAAACAAACGCACAGAAATTTTCTACACTGCCTTAAGATTTTTCCTTCATTTTCAAAAGAAAATTTCTAGAAAATCAACCTTGATCTTTCAGAAACAAAAACATACACTCCTTTCCTGTTTTAAAAATTCGACTATTTTTTCTATTCTACTGGGTTTCATTTTTGCTGCTATACTTCAAGCGTTTTCAGAGACTTATTTTCCTATTTATTTTATTTTCTCTTGCTGCTATCAAGGTACTTTCTCAACAATGTAAAATTTCAAGTTTGTTATTATTATGTTTTTTTTTCTATTTATTAAAGTCTGTGCTTGGTTTGAATGTAATGTTATGCATATGCTAAGTTACTACATAAATCATATCCATAAAAATGGTATGGTTGGAAATTGTGTGTAAATTTGTGTAGAGTTAATTATTTATACTGTTTTAGGCAAATTTGAGTTATATTAGCTTTAATGTTAAAATGTCCTGAAAAATTACAAAATTTGTTTAAAGCATTTTGTATTCATGAAATCTGTACACTCGTATGTGGTAGTAGAAACAAAAGAAAAATAGCATAGAAAAATTTGTTAAAGTACTAACAGGTAGCTTTATTATTACTGTCCAGTTAGTAAATGTGTAATAATTTAGCTTTTCTATATTTTCGTGTATAACACGTTAGTTTAATATCCTAATAGCTTTACTATGTCGTTTTAAACAATCAAATACAACAGTGTCAGTTCTATGAGTTAAAATTCACAAAAAGTTGGTCTTTACAAGCACACTAAATAGTAACCATAATATATTTTCAGACCCAAAACTAATTGGGTTCATGAAATTGTATTATAATATTCTGCTAAATAAAATAAATTGATTAAAGGCCTTTACACTTTAAGATTTCCAAATGCAAATGAATTTTTTAAACTTATCACTTTAACATAAGTTAATATAAGAAAATAGAAGATTTAGGCAATCAACAGAAAATTATCCAAATTTAATCAAAATTTTGATTTATTTTATTCGCATCCCAAACCCCCTTTTAGTTTTCTGTTTTAAAAGATAAACAAAAATATAGGTAAAATCTGATAATTGTTGTTACAAATTTTAATTTCAAACTCATTCAAAAAATATGTATTAGGCCAAAGTCACTTGGACTCATCATCACCGGGCACAAATTGGTTTTAATTAACTTCACTTAGTTGCCAATAAAATGAGCATTGTGTCAGAGTTATTTGGACTCGTCATTAGGACCAAATCTTCTTGAATTAAACTTATTTAGTTGACTGAATGCTTGATCACATGTGTATTGGACCAGAGTCATTTGGACTCCATGATCATTAAGCCCAAGTCATTATTTTGTTTAAGTTTATTTAGCCGCTTTAAAAATATGCATTGGGCCAGAATCAATTAAACTCTATCAAACCCAAATTCTTTTCAAATTGAATCCATTAGCTAGACCCAATAACAAATAACATATGTCTTGGGCTGGAGTTCATTTGGACTGAGTCCTTGTTAGGCCCCAAACTTTTAAATTTGGGCATGTTTGACAGTTAATACATAAGTTGCCCCATTTGATTCAAACAAATATATCACATTAGAGTTGAACCTTTACACCTAGTCGCACGACATGGGGTTAGAGACATAAGCATAACTTTAGATACTCATAGTCAAACTAATTATTACAATTATGTACACGCACGTGTGACATAGTTGTAATGCCCAAAACAAAATCAAGGTACATGTTCGCGTGACCATGGTCAAACACTCTTAGTAAATAAAATGCCTTAATTAAACACTCGTAGAAATACTTTAGGCGCAGATTTTTAAAATTATTATCGTGATTACGTACATGTTCGCGTGACGTGATCCTGATTTTCAAATAAATTCAAGGTACGCGTTCGCGCGACTTTGACCAAACCTTTCTTAAATAAACCAAGTGTTATGAATTGTGGACACGTACGCATGACATGATTTTTGACACACCAAACTAAACGGGTATACGTGCCCATAACTCGTTTTAAGATAAACCTTTAGATAAATCAAATCATTAAAAGCGGTATAAGGTAATATACACATAGGTCATAAAATGAGTAATTAGATGATTTAAGCTAACTATAAATCACTAAGCGACCGTGCTCAAACCACGAAATTCGGGAGTGCCTAACACCTTCTCCCGGGTTAACAGAAATCCTTACCCGGTTTTCTGGTTTCGCAGTCTTTTACGGAGTCAAACTTCCTCGATTTGGGATTTTAAAATAAATGGTGACTCGGAACAATCCCACATTCGAATAATGTCACTTAAATTGAAAAAACTCCCTTATCCCACCCTTTTCGGGAAAAAGGAGGTGTGACAAATGCTTCTACAGAAAGCTGAAAGGTACAACTCAAAAGCCCTACTACAATTGAACTAGAATAAAAGACAGACACTCAGAGGTGGTTCTTCTATCTGGTTCATGTAGCTTCAGATTCATTCACTTAATCACACAGGAATTACTTGAAAATTGTCTTGCTATTTTGCTCTCAACTCTTGCTTAACTTATGCATTTTTGCGTCGCATGTATACAAGAGAACAAACTAATATTTATTGAGTTAGTAGAATAAGATTAACTAGAGTTCTAATGCTATACTCTTCCTTGGTGGAAGAGTTCTAGTTATCTTCAACTTTTAACTCCTCCATTATCTTGGATATAGTTCTCTTCACGTAAGGAGTCTTTCTCTTTATCAAATCTGCAACATTTTCGTCCAAGAGACATTCTGTATAATCATTTATGCTTATCTCCTTCACGTGCATGCATTGTGCTCGAATCTTCCCGTGTTTGTATACACTGTATATTGACGTGGTTCATGCCTGTGTTTCTTTTTCAATCATCAAAACAGACTTACTCAGGTCAACGACAGGTCAACTAAACCCATAGAATCCATAATATATACACCCATATGGAACCTTTGATAAGTAAACATAATATAGTACATTAGTATATTCTACGAATAATGTACGAACAAACAACATTATTTTGTAGTAATTCCTAAACTATGCACATCTCGATCTTCCCCTTGGGCTCCTTAATCTGGACAACATCTTCTGGATTCACATCTACCTTCTTGTATTTATACCAGGAAGCACAGAGTAAATAAAAGCCAAAGTTGAGCACACTCAATCCTGCTAACAACCAATAAAAGTAATCAAGCTTGTCTTTGTTCAAGTTGTTATTATCCAACCAGCCACCACTTACTTTGTTCACTATACTCACCACCACTGAACTTGTGTAGTATCCAATTGCCAGTGAAGACCAAGAAATCGCGGTACTTAGCGCTTTCATGCTTGATGAGCTCTCTGAATAGAAGAAATCCATTAATCCAACAAATGTAAACATATCAGCCAAACCAAAAATTGCATATTGATAGCCTAGCCAAAAGACACTCATTGGCAATGGCGTGGGCGATTCAACCATACTGTGTTTAATAGCAACTGTTTTCCGGTGTTTTTCTACAATTGCAGCTACTGCCATTGACGCAGCTGAAAGTACTAGACCAACACCTATACGTTGCAGCTGTCGAATCCCTGTTGGAATTCCTGTGAATTTTCTTGCTATTGGAATGAAAAAGCGTTCATATATAGGAATCAGGATAATCATAAATAGTAGTGGGATTGCTGGAATTGAAGCCCCTGGAACTTCAAACTTGTGGATTTTTCTGTTCATTGTAGTGCTTTGTTGGATTGTGAAAGTTTGGAGCTGAGCAAAACAAGTGTTCATGAAAACAGTACTCAATATAATTGGGAGCATTCTGACTACAATTTTGGTCTCTTCAACTTGTGTTACTGTGCAAAGTTTCCATGGTCCATGTGCACTTGATGTGGATGTGTTCTGGTCAGTCCTCATTATCGTTGCTCGGTCCAATAACCTGAAAATATTTCAGGGCTTATCATTTATGCTATATATCATATATCAACTATGAACATAAAATGAGAGACTATAAAATGTCTTAACATACTTGAATTGATCAGTTTTTCGAAGAATCTCTGCATCGTTTCTAGCTTCTTTGTCATGAATCTCATGTTCATTCTCTGGCAAAGGGAGATTTCTGTTTCTAAGTGCTACAACAAACACCTGCATAATACGCGTAAGGGGGCTTCCATTTGAGACATTGTTTCTGTACAATGATTTCCCCATGGTTAGGAACAGAATTGCCAATCCTACTACAATACTGCAGACGGCAAAAGACCAATCCCATCCCTTATTCTCACCAATCCAAACCACAAATGTGACACCAAACAGCGCGCCAGTGGTGAGGAAGAACATAAGCCAATTGAAGTAGGTTGATAATTTAGCAACCTCTTTAGGGTCCTTCTCATCATATTGATCAGCTCCCAATGGCGGTGTAGCTGCTTTAACTCCACCGGTTCCAATTGCAACTAGATAAAGTCCCGCGTATAAGATTGCCAGTTGGCCTTTATTTGCAGACTGACATTGATTCAGTTGGCTAAAGGGTACATCCTTACAAGGAAAAGGTCGTAATCGCCTGAAATGTGCTTGCACTGCTAGAAGTGCATACCCCTGAAAGTTGAAAGCACGCACTTTACGTTCGTTTGACTTAGCTCATTAAAAGTAGCTGATAAGCATTAAGTGCTGAAGTTGCTTGTTTGCAGTTACGTAATTGGATAGAAGTGTTGAAGCTGAAATTGGTGTGGGGGGGGGGGGGGGGGGTGACTAGTTATTTCTTAAACCGAACACGGAGAAATTAACTTACAACAACTTCAAAACAGCCAAATAGAACACAAGTCTTGAATCTGGACAAGTAAGTGTCTGAAAGGAAAGCTCCAAATAATGCTAGCAAGAATGCTGTTCCCATGAAGTTTGTAACAGCAGTGGCTGATTTTGTTATGCTGAAGTTCATGAATCCATAAAAGTAAGTTACCAAACTCACACCAGTTGCGAAGAAAGCCATGACATCGATCCCCGCCATAGCTGCATGGTTAAAAGAACACAATATTATTCAGAAGAATTAACCAATAACCATCCACCTAATCTCCTAAATTAAAAATAGCCGTCAGATATATAATATATATAAAATTCACGTATAATATGTATATAATTATGTATAATCTATGTATACTAGCTAAAATAAACAATAAATTTGATCGGCTATTTGTGTAACAATCCCAGGGTCACAATATATTTACCATATACAAATAAAGTTGCCCTATTTCCCCCTAGCCTTGGTGGTTGTTTGGGTTCAGTGTTGACATCTCTGCACATTCCCTGCATATAATTAACACAAAAAAACTAATTAGACATAAATGCCATACATGATTTTGAGTCATTGAAACATTTTTCTTTTAGAGATATTCTTAGTGGACCTTACCATTTTGATGTTGGAGTTGTCCTTCAACAGCCAAAATGTGAAATGTATATTTTTAGCTTGAAAGGTTCTATGATGTGCTTGAGCATATTAGAATCATAACCCTGCCTTTATATAATGGGTGAATAGACATATTCTTTCACATAGGTACAAGAAAAGATAAAAGGAATCAAATTGCATCTAAAACACTACGTGTTATACTCTTGACTTTATTAGTTGACGTAAGCATGAAGATGACTTAATGAATTTTGAAAAGCTTAGACTGCTGAAAATAAAATTCAATTATTTGGTCTCCAATTTCTGTATGTCAAGAACCACTCAAAACAAACACCTTAATCACAATACTTATAATTAGTGAAAACTAGGCAGTACATTCCAATTACTTACTAGTACTATATATCTTCTTTTCATCAACATGGAATCGAAGGAGAGCCTTGGAGCATCGGTAAAGTTGTCTCCGTGTGACCTATAGCTCACGGGTTCGAGCCGTGAAACCAGCCACTAATACTTGCATTAGGGGAGAACGTCCTTCTCCGAACCCTGCGTAAATGCGGGATGCTTTGTGTCATTAAATAGATTATAGATGGTTGTAATATTTTAGCTCCAAAAGTGATGTTTTATGGACATTTCCATTTTATAGTTCTCATTTGGTCAATGGTATCTTAACCTGAGCAAAGAGACAATAATTATCAGACTAAACATTTGGTCCAATTTGCTCCAAATTTGTTATTCTGCCGCTTTCTTCCTCCCCACATTGTGGTCCAGCCCTTTTCCCGATCCCGCGCATAGCGGGAGTGCACCGGGCTGCCTTTTTAGTAAGTGAAGCTGATCAAAATAAACTTGTTAAGCCCTTAAGCATGTTTTTTTCTTCCACATTAATAATCCCTTATAATAATTGATTTGAATTGGAGTTCAAGTTACAAGCAAATTATTAGAAGCATTTTGACACTCACTTTAGGACAAACACATTAGTATATATGCTAGAGCTATGTGGATGGCAACGTATATTATTTGAATAATTCCTACTTGCCGATCATTTACACAGTAATTTGATTTACTATGGCAACTCCTACTTGTCATATGCGCTCACTTATGAGCTGAGCAAAAACTCAACAACAACAATAAACCAGTAGATTTTCACAAGTGAGATTTGAAAAAGATAGGATGTATACTGACCTTACCCTACATTGGGGCACAGATACTGTACCCATTAGACCGGCTAATGGGCAAAAAAATTAACCAAAGAGTTTTACTCTAAAAGACTTCTTTTTTTACCCGTTTAACTTGCTTAGGTATTATTTCACATTACTGCCAATGCTTCACTTTCTTTTCCTTTTCTTTTAAAAAATTCAAGATTTTCTTTTGACCAAAATTATTGCATGAAGTCAAGAACATTGCATCTAATGATTGCTTTGCTTGTTTAACTATAAATATTGACTCGACGTTGAGGAACCCTTTAGGCAGTAGTTAGCTCTTGTACTAATCTCTCAAAAAACTTTCATGGGGGAATTCTGTAAAACTTTATAAGAAATGAGCCAACGAATGTCAAAAATGACAAAATGAAAAATAAAAGAATAAAAAAAGAAATTTGGTGATAATTAGCAGTATATTGCCGGCTTTGGCTTCTTTCAAAGGCATAAACTCTTGAAGGTCCACTGGAATATCCAATAAGCTCAACTTGCTTAAAAATTTATAGTAAACATCAAAAGTTGACCAGCAGCTTTTATATATATATATATATATATATATACATATATATATATATATATATATATATATATATATATGATGGGTTAGTCTTGTGTTTTGATGATCTAACAAACTGTAAAGAACCAGATCTGATGCGTATCCGGTATAACCAGTCTGCATGAACTTAAAGAAATCTGGGCAGTGTACGCTGGGACTCACAAGCAACAGTTTAGGGGCCTGATCCCTTGACATTCCTCTGACATAAGTGCATGTCAACTCTACAGCCGGAAAGCAGTGGCAGAAAGTGACTGCCTGCAACTGTGCACGCTACGGTGCAGAAACAGTGCAGCAGTCACTTCCCATTGGTGGTAGTGTGTACCAACTAAGCATGGACATCATTCTTGGGATGTCTTTGAGGTATAATATCTTGGTGCAAGACAAACAAGATACTCACTTGAGCATTTACTAACATTCTCTAAAGCATTGAAGATCTGCTCTACCATTAAAGGCTCAAGTGTGTCAAGAACAAGAAAACAACTCCACTACGGACCAGTTTCACTACGTGTTCTTATGTGTCCTTAGTTGAGTTGTAATCTTGTGTTTTGCTTTCTATTGTATCCTATCTTGCTTTCTTAGAAGCTTTGTTTTAGGAAACCCAAAATCATAAACCTTCCGTGTTTGTGTTGTGACCAGTGTTAGTCATAAGTTAAAGTCTTTGTAACTAGTGAGTAACAAAGTGGCTTGTAATAAGTGTATTACAAGTTAGTGTGTTGAAGTCTTTGTAAGAGAGTCATTACAAAGTGGCTTGTAATAGTTGAGGTTACAAGTTAGTGAAGTTGAAATCCTATCAGTATATGTCATGATTTTTGTCCCCTTGAGTTGGGAGTTTTCCACGTAAAAATCATGTGCCTTTTTTACATATTGTCTCTATAGATAACTCTGAGGTAACTGGTAAAGGACCAAGCCTCTTTACAGTTGGTGGACTCATATAAACTATCAATTGGTATTAGAGCAGGTTCTTTCTAAACGGTTAACACCTAGAAAGGATCTCAAATGGATGCTCCACCCAACTTTGAAGAAGGACAATCAACATACAGACCTCCTAGATTCAATGGTCAGTACTACGGATGGTGGAAGACTCGTATGCATGAATTTATAATGGCTGAAGATTCCGAACTGTGGAATGTCATTTGTGACGGTCCACATGTTCCCATGAAGAAGGTTGGAGAAGCTGGTATAATGGTGCCCAAGACCAGAAAGGAATACAGCGACACTGACAGGAAGGCTGTGGAGAAGAACTTTCGTGCCAAGAAAATCTTGGTATGTGGTATAGGACCTGGTGAGTACAATAGAATCTCAGCTTGCCAATCAGCAAAAGACATATGGGAAGCTTTGCAAACCGCACACGAAGGAACAACTCAGGTTAAGCAGTCCAAGTTCGACATGCCCACCACTGAGTATGAGTTGTTTTGAATGAATGATGCTGAGTCTATACAAGACATGCACACTAGATTCACATCCATCATAAATGAGCTTCACTCACTAGGAGAGATAATCCATAGAAACAAGCTGGTACGGAAGGCTCTTAGTGTCCTACATGGTTCTTGGGAAAGCAAGGTAAATGCTATTACTGAAGCCAAAGATCTACAAACTCTAACAATGGAAGAGCTGATTGGAAATATGAAGACATACGAGATGAAGAAGAAGAAAGGCAGTGAAAGAAGAGAACCAACGAAGGAGAAGAACCTAGTTCTCAAGGCTGAAAACAACGACTCAAGTAAAGAAGATAGTGACATGGCCTATCTCACTAAGAGATTTCAAAAGATGGTTCGAAGAAATGGTGGTATACCAAGGGGAGGCAGTTCAAGTAAACTAAGGAACTATGATTTATGCCACAAATGTGGAAAGCCATGGCACTTCATCAAAGACTACCCACTTCTGAAGCAGGAGCCTTACAAGCACAACTCTGACGAGACAGCAAAAAAGAACCAAGTTCCTGACAAACGATTCAGTCGAAAGGTGCAGCTGACAATGTTGTGAAGCAAGCTCTTGCTGCTTGGGGAGATTCCTCTAGTGAATCAGAAGAGGAACCAGATCCAGGAAACAGTTCCATGATCGCAGTATAGAACGAAGGCCAGGAATATGATTCATTGTTTGCTCTAATGGCCCAGTTTGATGATAATAAAGAAGATGACGATGATGAGGTAAATTTAACGGATGTTCAGAGAAATCTGAAGTCCTATTCTTCTAAGAAATTAATGTCCTTAGCAAATGTTCTTATTGATACTTACTACAGCTTAGTTGATGATAAGGATGCCTTGACCATAGAGCTAGGAGAAGCTGAACAATCTAGAGATGATCTAGTTGTTTGTGTGGTTGATTTGAAAGAGACCATAAGTGATCTTGAGAAAGAAAAAGAATCTCTAACTGGTAAAATAAATAGTGAAGAAAATGAAAGAGATGACTTGATGGCAGTGGTTGTGGACTTGAAGGAAACCATAAACAACCTTGAGAAAGAACAGAGAGTGCTAGTTGAAAATGCTAATAGTGCAAAAAATGAGAGAGATGACCTAACAGTAGTGCTGATAGACCTGAAAGAAACAGTGGAGAACCTGAGCAATGAAAAGAACACTCTAGCTGGAAAATTAATGTTGTTGAGCAAGAAAGAGATGACCTTTTGGTGATAATCACAGACCTAGAGGAAACAATTGAGGGACTCAAATTAGATCATAGTCCTGTGAGTATAGAGAAAGGGAAGGAAGTAGCTAGTGAGACACACATTAAGCTGGAAAAGGAATTAAATGATGTGAAAAACAGTTTGTGCTGTGAACTTGAGAAAAACAGGCAACTTCAACCTGAATTAGTTAAACTAAAAGTTGATCTTGAGAAATCACTGAAATGGACCTGGTCAACAGACGTTGTTACTGCCACATACTTTAATAACAGTGGAAACAGGCAGGGGATTGGGTTCCAAAAGGAGAAAAATCCTTACAACCCTCACAACAAGTATGTCATTGTTCTAGACAACTGGCTTTGTACCCACTGGGGAACAATGGGCACTTCAAGGAAAACTTTCCTGCTAGGTTTCAATCTGTTCAGAAAAACAAAGTGTTAGCTGACAAAGTGACTACTAAAAAGGGACCAGGTCCTACTAAGAAAAATCGATTCTTGCCTGCATGGACTAGAAGAGCTCTTATCCACCCTTTTCCTCATTACAAGGGACCCAAACTTGTTTGGGTTCCTAAATCTAACCCCTCATTTGTGTGTGCAGGAACCAGTGAGAGGATCGGTACTACAACAGATCATGGATAGTGGATTCTCAAAACACATGACTGGGAACACCATGGATTTTCTCTCACTGAAAGCCTTGCAAGGAGGAGATGTACCCTTTAGCAATGGAAAAAAAGGGTACATTCTCGGTGTTGGAAGAGTTGGAAGGTCTCTTGTGCACTCAATTGAGAACGTGTACTATGTAGATGGGTTGAAGTACAGTCTCTTGAGTGTCTCTCAAATTTGTGATAAAGGGAACAAAGTGGAATTCTTGTCCAAAGTATGCACGGTTACTAGTCTGGTAACCGGTGAGGTGGTTTTGATAGCTAAAAGGCACAAGAATATCTATGTTGCTGACTTTGAATCTTTGGAAGCTGGCGATATGAGCTACTTAAAGACAGTTGATGATGATGTAGAACTGTGGCACAGAAGATTGGGACATGCAAGCTTTTCTCTCTTTAATAAATTGATACAAAAGGACCTGGTTCGTGGTCTGCCCAATTCAAAATTCAAGGAGCACAAAGCATGCGATGCATGTGCTAGAGGAAAACATGTGAAATCATCCTTTAAGCCAAAGAAGGATGTTAGCACATCAAAACCTCTCGAACTTCTTCACATAGATCTGTGTGGTCCTATGAGAATTCCAAGCAGAGGTGGAAAGAAGTATATCTTTGTGATTGTGGATGACTATTCAAGATTCACTTGGACATTGTTTCTTAGAGCAAAAGATGAGACTTTTGAAGTATTTGTGGCATTTGTCAAGAAAATCCAAGTGAAGATGGAATTGAAGGTGTGAGCACCCAATTTTTGCCCCCCATGAAAATTACTCCTAAAAATAATCAAAAAATAATTTTTTATGAATTTTAGGAGTTTTTCTTTATTTAGTTTCATTTCATGCATGTTTAATACTTTAAAATTATAGAAAAATCATAAAAATTATCACATTTTCATTTCTTGCCATCTTAGGTTTAATTTGCATCTTTAGGAATTAATCACTCTTTAATTGATAAATTAATATATAAAAGGTCACAAAAAATATTCATTAGCATTAATCAATTAGTCTAATTAATTAATTAAAATGCTAATCAGTCTTTCTGAAAAATAAATTTAATTAGTAGTAGAGTGACCGTTTTTAAAAAAATAATTTGACCTTTTATTTCAAATTAACTCAATTTTAGGGCTCAAAATCTCAAACCCAACCAAATACCCTCTTTTTAAAAACCCCATTTTCCTAAAATCTAGACCTAATTTTTAGGAGATTCCCTCCCTTACACAAAAAAATAACAGACCCCCCTCCCAATACCCTTCAACTCCTCCCTTTCCTTCTTCATTCACACATCTGACCCCTCACACTCCATTTTTTCTCTAATAAACACACACATAGGCGCAGAACAAGGAGGGGGATGGAAAAAACACACGGAACAGATCTAAGAAAACAGATAGATAGAGAGAGAGAAGAACGAAAACAAAACAAATGACCCTTTCCTATTCTTCAAGCTTCCGGCATAAATCCATGAAACTCCATTAACTCAAGATCCACATTCAAAACCAATGATGAAACCTTGAAACCAATTGTTTTTTTTCATTAAAATAGCTATTGAAACCCAGATTCTCATCTCCAATAAAAGCAACCCCATAGCTAAAGTTTTGGTTCAAGTTGAGTTCTCCTTTTTGGTTCGAGGATGAGGTTGCCGATTCGAGTTCGTTGAGGGTCTACGACGAGGTTTTCTCGGTCCAAGTCCTGTCTTGATTTTTGCCTTTAGTTAATTTCCGTTTGGACTTCTTGTACGACGGCTTGGAGTTATCATTTCACCTTTTTAATTCTTTTGTTTTTTGTTTCCATGATATTTGTTGGAATTTTGCCTACATTCACGAGTGTTTTAGTTAAAATGATAAGCTGGTTGCAAATATGTTAAGATCGTGAGTCTGTTGAATGAGTTTGATGCATATGGTTTGATGTAAATATGGATGTTTTTAAAAAAAATCTACATTTGGACTCTAATTTGAAATTTAGAAGATTGGTACCCTATAATGTGTGGGCGGAGCTTTGGTTGCAGGGCCGTGAAGTGTCGGCGCATGCTGGCCAATTTATTACAATAGCTAGACCATATTCCATAATTGATTTACTATATTTTTCCATAATTACTCCATAATTTTTGCCTCACAATAATCTCAAACCTTAGAAAAAAATAAATAATATATGAATAATTGTAGTTTGTTTTAGGCGTGTTTAAATAAATTATCGTAATTATGGGTACGATTCCCGTGGCATAGTCATGATATATAATCTAAATTCAGGTGTGCATCTCATGTGATCCGACCATAACTTAGAATAATAATAAAAATAAACATGTTGCAAATCGCGGGTGCATTTCATGTGGAGCGGTTTGCAACGTGTACCAAAACGACAAGTGTACGACATCGTGACTTGTTTCAAAATAATTCCATAAGTATTAAAAGCGGTTCAAAAGGTTAAAAATGCACAATAGGTTTAAAACACGTAATTAATCAGATAATCAGGCCAAATATCAATAGTTAAGCAACCGTGCTAGAACCACGGAATCCGGGAGTGCCTAACACCTACTCCCGGGTTAACAGAATTCCTTACCCGGATTTCTGGTTCGCAAACATTTTTAAACAGAGTAAAAAATCTCCTCGGTTTGGAATTTCAATAAATAAATGGTGTCCCAGAATAATGTAAAAAATCCGGGTGGTGACTCTGAAAATCAATAAATAAATCCCAAATTCGATCATGTCACTTTAATTGGAAAAACTCTCTTATCCCACCCTTACCAGAGGAAAAAGGAGGTGTGACAGAAGGTAGCTAGCATTAGATCTGACCATGGAACAGAATTTGACAATGCCAAATTTGATGATTTTTGCAATGAAAATGGGATCACTCATAATTTCTCAGCTCCAAGGACTCCTCAGCAAATGGTGTGGTGGAAAGAAAGAACATAACTCTAGAAGACATGGCACGGACAATGCTCATTGACAGTGGAATTGCCAAAATATTCTGGGCTGAAGCAATTAACATTGCGTGCTATTTGGTGAATAGGTGCATGATCAGGTCCTTCTTAAACAAAACCACTTATGAGCTGCTCAATGGAAGAAAGCCAAAGATAACACATCTGAGAACCTTTGGATGCAAATGTTATGTTCTGAACAACGGGAAAGACCAGCTTGGAAAATTTGATGCAAAAAGTGATGAAAGAATATTTCTGGGATACTCTTCTCAAAGCAAAGCATACAAAGTCTACAACAAAAGGACACAATGTGTGGAAGAAAGTGTTCATGTGATATTCAATGAGACACCTTCTTCAAATAAGGAAGGAGACGGTGATGATCAGGACAATGAACCACTCTTGATTCCTGGAGAAATATCTAATGTTTCAAATGGCAAAGCTGACATGATGAGTCAGATGAAGGAAACAAGTGAAGACAATGCAACTTCCTCGTCAACTTCTCATGAGGAACCTGATACTCCAATTACAACCACTGAAGCTCAAGAAAGAATTAGAGATGTTGTGCAAGGTACTCCACATGTAGATGAAAGAGGAATGCAGGGAAACGCATCTGACCTACCCAGTTCCTCCACCAATCAAATTCAAGTCTCAAATTGGAAACACAAAAGCTATCATCCCCTTGATAATATAATCACTCCCCTTGATTCTGGAGTTCAAACTCGATCCAAAACCAGAAACCCCCTAGCCTTTTCAGCCTTTTTATCCCAAATAGAACCTAAAAATAAAGGAAGCCTTGAAGGATGCAGACTGGATTATTGCTATACAAGAGGAGCTGCATCAGTTTGAGAGAAATAAAGTATGGCACTTGGTACCTAGACCCTCTGACAGAACCATCATAGGAACTAGGTAGGTGTTCAAGAACAAGCTGGATAAAAATGGAAATACCACAAGGAACAAAGCAAGGCTTGTTGTTCAAGGTTACAACCAGGAGGAAGGGATTGATTATGATGAGACATTTTTCCCAGTTGCTCGCATGGAAGCAATCAGGATTCTCATTGCCTTTGCATCACATATGGAATTCACATTGTTCCAGATGGATGTGAAGAGTGTCTTTTTGAATGGTTTTCTTAAGGAAGAAGTTTATGTTAAGCAACCTTCGGGGTTTGAAAGTCATGTGCATCCTGAACATGTATTCAAATTAGATAAGGCTCTATACGGATTGAAGCAAGTCCCTAGAGCTTGGTATGAGAGACTATCAAAGTTTCTTTTGGACAATGGGTTTACTCGAGGGAATATTGACAACACATTGTTTATGAAGAAACGGGGGAGGAACCTGCTCATTGTCCAGGTCTATGTGGATGATATCATAGTTGGGGCTACAACATATTCAGTATGCAAAGAATTTGCCAAACTCATGGGAAATGAGTATGATGAGGGAACTGAACTTCTTTCTGGGTCTTCAAGTGAAGCAATCCACGAAGGGAACTTGCATCAGTCACCAAAAATACATCAAAGAATTGTTGAAAAGGTTTGACATGGAGGAATCAAAAGTGATCGACACTCCTATTGCAGTTGCAACCAAGCATGACATGGATGATTTTGATCACCGGTGAACCAAACAATGTACAGGGGGATCATTGAATCTCTACTCTACCTCACTACAAGCAGACTAGATATTGTATTCAGCATGGGTTGTGTGCAATATTTCAGTCAAATCCTAAATAGTCTCATCTGAAGGCAGCCAAAAGAATTCTACGATATCTTAAGGGCACACAGGACCTGGTTCTGTACTATCCTTCAGGTGACAATTTTAACCTTGTTGGTTATGCTGACGCTGATTATGCAGGTTATCTGGTGGACAGGAAAATCACCTCTGGAATGGCTCATTTCCTTGATCATGCCTAATCTCATGGGGTACAAGGAAGCAAAACTCAATGGCTCTCTCACAGCCGAAGTAGAAGATGTTGCAGCTGCATCCTACTGTGCTCAGCTACTGTGGATCAAGCAACAATTGGAAGACTTCGGGGTATACACTGATTGTGTGCCACTTCTGTGTGACAACACCAGTGTCCTTAACATGGCAAAGAACCCGGTTTAGCATAAAAGAACAAGAACATTTATCTGAGACATCATTTTCTCAGAGATAATGTTGAAAAAGGGCATATCTGCATGAACTTTTGCTGCACTGAAGATCAAATTGCAGATATATTCACCAAGGCCCTAAGCAGGGAACACTTTGAGAGAAACAGGATGGCACTGGGGTTGATGAAACCTAACTGAGAACCTGGTTCTCCTTCATTAGCTATGAGAGTCGCACTCAGGTACAGTAAGCTAAAGTGTTTTCTAACCAAGCCTAACTCACATCAATACCGTTTCAGGTAGACACGCATGGTGATTACAAAAGTTAAAGGTTCGGTGTTGTACTCCAAAAGGAAGCTGAAAAACTTTTTGAAAAAAAACAGGTGCGGGACCTAGTTCATGTGCCACATGTTAGTAGTTATGTGTTTTCTTATGTTGTTCTCAAAAGACAACAAATTAAATCCTACCTCCACATCATCCGAATTTTTAGAGTCTGTGTCTATCACGTCCTATCTCTCAAATCCTTTCACTTCTCCTGCACGTTTCATTTTCCAAAAACATACTGTCGTTTTCTTTTTGAAATCGTTCCTCTTCCCCCCTCTTTATTTCTCTTCCTTTTTATAAAACCATCTCCCCTCCAACTGCTCATCACTATCATATCTCACTACCTCTCTGTAAATCATCATTCCCTCTGACCTTCTTGTGCCTATCTCTATCCAATGACCGACGAACACTCATCTCACTCATCTTCATCCCCTACCTCTAAAACCACTCCCATACCACCAGCACTCCAGTCCTCTACCATCCCAGATGTCGTCACTCCCACACCAGTTTCCTCTTCATCACCTACTATCACCTCTCTCTCTTCAAACCCCACTGATCATCTTCCTTCTGAACAACCCAAAGAAACCCTAGAAAATGACACTCCTCAGGCTTCAGAAGTTTCTGAGGATGACCCTGATCAGTATCTGAACTCCTGTCTCCTAGACTCTGCAGCTCCCATGGAGTCACCAGAAAACGAAGCGGCCAAAAACATCATGGCCATTGCCGCTGAGAGTCTCACCTCTGAAAGAGCCTCCTCCTTTCCTGAGCCTTAGGGGGGAGAATCTCCATTCTTGGGAGATGAGGGGACTATGGTTCTGTTTGAATCTCCTGTTCATGAAACTGTAAAAGACAAACCTGCTGAGGAACCTGCTTCTCCTCCAGCAGACACCACCCTAGAAACCATCTTCTACACAAAACCCTTAGAGTCTATTCCTCCCATATTTGTTCCTTTTAACGAGGACGATGAGGATGAAATGGTCCTCAGTGCCCGTTTCAAGCTTCGTAAGCAAGAGACTACTCCTGAGTCAACCACCAAGCGACCATCTACTAGGTTGCAAAATAAAGAGGCTCTCGAATCTTCCCTGGAAAAGAGCAAGAAAAGTCTTAAGAAGAAGAAGAAGAAGAAGAGATTGATGAAGCAAGGGAAGGTAGTGGGAGACAAGGATATTCCTGTGGTTGTAGTGGATGAGGATGTAGAAGAGGAACCCAGTTCCTTAGTAAAAATATCATCAAAGTCTCAGAAGTCTGTGGTTGGAGCTTCGGAAGAAGCTATGAAAAAACAAGGTGTAACACTTGTGAAAAGTGGTGGCAAGCTCAAAAAGGCTGCAGTTGATGACGTGGTTGCAAAGGGGTTGTCTGACAAGTCTGTGGGAGTTGAGTGTAATAGGAAGAAGTCTGTTGAAAAATTAGGGAAGAGAAAAAGGTAAACTGTTGGGGGACCAGGTTTGCTAAAGACAATATCCAGTGATAATGGAATTTGGCAAGAGAAGTTGAGAAAGCAAAAGGTATTGTGGGGTTGGATGTTTGACCCGAAAATATCCGAGATGGCTGGGATGCGGCAAATTATGGAAATTGTGGAGTTCCAGAAGTGGGACCATTTTTTTAATGTGGATGTGCCAAAGGTGTATGAAGATGTCGTGCAGAACTTCTATGCCTTTTTCTTCACTACTGCAGGGAATCATATTTGCGTTTTGGTTAATAGGGTTGATATAGTGTTTGATGATGTTGCTTTGGGGAAGGCACTCCAGGTTCCATCTGAGGGGATGTCTACTGTCAAGAGTGCTTGTAAGGGAGATTTTAGGAGGGCCATTGTGAAATAAGGGACGATCCAGCAGGGGGAACGGGTCCATAAGAAAGCACTTCTCCCAACTTACCAGCTTCTCTTTAAGCTGGTTAACAATGTGCTCTTACCCCCTGCTGAGAGAAGGTCCATTGCCTCCAGGTATGATTTGGTGTTGATGGAGGCCCTTGATTCGTTCACGCCTATCAATTTTCCCGTAATCATGATAGAACATATGCAAAAAGTGATGAATTTCAAAGAAGGCAATCATGGGCTCCCGTTTGGTTTCCTACTTACTCGTGTGTTTGAATTCTACAAGGTGCCTCTGGCTAACCCACGAGTAGGGACCCGCAAGCAGACCTTCTCCAAGACAACCTTAGAAGAGTGTGAATGTTTAGAGAGGGCTGGGGGTAGCACTTCTACAATCTCTCAACCGATCAATGCTCAGAATGTTGCAAATGAAGTTATCAGGAAGTTGAAGGCTCAGAATGCTATACTGGAGACTCAACTGAGTCAATCTGTTAGGGCACCTGGTTCTGTTGATTCTTCTAATCAGGATGTTGCCCGCTTGACCAAGGAAAACGCTGAGCTTAGGCAGCAGGTGGAGAACCTGCGGGAGAAACTTCTCGAGGAACAAATGTCTGCAAACGCCCGCATGGACCTGGTCCTCAAAACCCTGGCTGCCTCCTCCTCCAAGCCTTCCTCTTCTAGTGCCCCTAGGTTTCCGTCAGTGTCCAGTATTCTTATGTTTATGATGATTGTGGTTGGTAGTTTTTTTTTTTTTTGTGATAGCAATTGGATTTCACCGTATTGCTCCCGTTACAATAGTCCAATCAAGTCTTTGCTTTCATAGCAAAGACTTCTATGTTTTCAATGGCTTTTGTTATTAATGAAACAGCTTCTTTATGTTAAGTATGATGCGTGTTTCATTTTCTTTCTGTTTTTTATCATGTTGTGTGCACATGGGGCATGAGTTAGCTGTGTTAGACTTCTTTACGCTTTCTGTCTATTTGTGACTTTTTATGATGTCAAAAGGGGGAAGATAATTGATGGCAGGGATTAAGGGGGAAGCACAGAAATATGGGGAACAATATGGGGTCCTGGTACTTTATCTAGTTAAGTTAGACTCTATACCTGGTCATCAATTTTAAAAGTTTATCATCATCAAAAAGGAGAAATTGATGGTTTAGTCTTATGTTTTGATGATCTAACAAACTTTCTGTAAAGAACTATATAAAGGACCTGATGCGTATCCGGTATAACCAGTCTGCATGAACTTAAAGAAATTTGGGCAGTTTATGTTGGGACTCACAAGGAACAGTTTAGGGACCTGGTCCCTTGACATTCCCTTGACAGAAGTACAAGTCAACTCTACATCTGGAAAGCAGTGGCAGAAAATGAATGCCTGCAACTGTGCATGCTACGGTGCAGAAACAGTGCAGCAGTCACTTCCCATTGGCTGTAGTGTGTACCAACTAAGTATGGACATCATTCTTGGGATGTCTTTGAGGTATAATATCTTGGTGCAAGACAAACAAGATACTCACTTGAGCATTTACTAACATTCTCTCAAGCATTGAAGATCTGCTCTACCATTAAAGGCTCAAGTGTGTCAAGAACAAGAAGACAACTCCACTACGGATCAGTTTCACTACGTGTTCTTATGTGTCCTTAGTTGATTTGTAATCTTGTGTTTTGCTTTCTATTGTATCCTATCTTGCTTTCTTAGAAGCTTTGTTTTAGGAAACCCAAAATCATAAACCATCTGTGTTTGTGTTGTGACCAGTGTTAGTCATAAGTTAAAGTCTTTGTAACTAGTGAGTAACAAAATGGCTTGTAATAAGTGTATTATAAGTTAGTGTGTTGAAGTCTTTGTAAGAGAGTCATTACAAAGTGGCTTGTAATAGTTGAGGTTACAAGTTAGTGAAGTTGAAATCCTACTAATGCAGGTCGTGGTTTTTGTTGCATTGAGTTGGGATTTTTCCACGTAAAAATCCTGTGCCTCTTTTACATACTGTCTCTATAGATAACTCTAAGGGATCTGTAAAGGACCAGGTCTCTTTATAATTGGTGGACTCATATAAACTATCAATATATATATATATATATACTTCTTAAGTTGAAGTGTTAGACAGAAACGTCTATACTAAAACAGACGTATCAAATAGTTTGGTGAAACAGATGAATCAAAGTCGTCAGTTATTTTCTGTTTTCCTGATAATGAAAGCCCGCGTTTTGGCTCATTATAGTTGTTCTCAATCGCTATTATTGCCAACTTCGATAAAGAATTATTTATAACTTAATTAAGAAGTACTTTTCAGTTTTAACATCAAGTAAAAAACCAGATGAACATCGATCGGGTCGATCACCTCTAAACAAGTTTGGATATATGAAAGTCGAACATCAAAGACCCGATCGACCCAGTGAGTTGGCTCAGAATATAGTAATATCGGAATGGAAATTGAAAATGATCAATATGTACTTCTGGATAGATTGACTTAGGAAGTCAGCATACTTCTTATTGGTCAGTACGACCAACACAGAAGCTCAATATGCACGATTGTATGTGAAGGAAATAATTTTATTAGCACATATTATCTCAGACAGAGGCGTCAAGTTTACCGTCCAGGAAATAGTTTTGTTAACTTCTTTTCAATTTAAAAAACACTATTATAAGCATCGAAATTCAGGCATACACACGTAAGTTATATGACCTAAAAAGTACGTACGTCTCTAATGAAAAATCAACTGAATTTATGTTGTACTAGTCTTTCAATTTCATTTCAAAAGTCCAACAGATACTTGTTCAAAGCAAGTGAAAATTTTATGTGCCACACCCAAATTTATTGAGTATACTGAGTAGCCTAAAAATAAAGCCTCAATTTAAAGTAGAAGATGTCATCATAAAAAGAGTACATATTTACAAATAGATGCACATTTTAGGAACTGATTATTTATTGAGCATATGGCAGGTTAATTCTCTTTTTCTTTAAACCAGATTATCAATTAGAGTAATGGTTATCAATGGACTTTATCTATAATTACCCAATAAGTAACATGATTATGTAAATATTATTTAAAGTTATTATATGCATAGAACTTAAACAGTTTGGTTTTGACACTCAAGCGACCCGCCCTGCTAAAGAAGATCGATGCAAAGGGTCCTACCTACGTACATGATTGATAGAATCACTACGTAGGGGACGAAGTAATTTCGTATATAAAGATATGGGTTTCCGGATTTAGATCGAAATTACATCCCCAAAACCTATACTCATTATATTCAAAAGAATATTTACACAGAAGGTTGCTGCAACACGTTAAATTACATTGACGATGTAAGAGAATATCTTTGTCAATGTCTATAACTTAAATCATACAAGTTCTATATAAGTTAAACTCGTAAACAATCTTTTACAATATTAGGTTACTCAAAATCACTTACATGTAATTGTTTACTTTATAAATGGACAGGCGTCCGGAAAAAAATGATAAATGAATTGAGAGACTCTTTCAAAGAATTAATCAACTCTGTCTATAAACTGAGCCAAAAATTGTTGATTATACACGCAAGGTGCGTGCTCTGTTTATTTCCTTTTATATATTGTCTCTTTTGAAGATCACTTCACTTCTCATAGTTTTCATAGACCAATTTCATGAATCGCTAGACCATACTCTTAGGTTCCCATGTCTACCTTTTTTACCTTTATATTTGTAAGCTATTCCGCGTACAATACTAAAAACCATAAGTAAAATTGAATAAAAGGCAGTCCGACGCACTAAACTTTTGCTATGTGTTCGGGAAAGAGTCGGTCTTCAAAGGTTTATTATACGTAGTCTTACCTTGTATTTTTAGAAGAAGCCGTTTTCACGGCTCGAACCTATGCCTGGTCACATGACATCAACCTTATCAATTATTGAGTTTATAGCCTGTTTGGCCAAGCTTCTAAAATCTGCTTATTTTGAACGTTTTTTTCATAAGCGTTTTTCAAAAAAGTACTTTTGGTGAGAAGTTGTTTGTGTTTGACTAATTAATTTAAAAAGCACTTTTGAGCAACAATTAGTGTTTGGCTGAGCTTTTGAAAAATATTTCTACTCAAAATTGTTTTTGGAGAGAAGCTACTATTTTTCTACTTCTACTCAAAAGCATTTCTTTTCCTTAAAAAAACTTGGCCAAACACCTTAATTTTGAAAAGAAGGTACTTTTAACCTAACAATAAGCTTGGCCAAACAGGCTATTAGTATAATTTATGCATAGAAAATGAACACAATGAATTCATTTTGCTGCAGGAAGAGTACGTAGAAGAAGCTAATTATTTGTGGGCAAAGACCGCATCAAAAGGCCTTGTCACAGAAATTCTAAAGACCAAGCACCTCAATGAATTTACAGCGGTCATTTTTGCAAATGCCTTGTATTTTAAAGGTACATGGAAAGATAATTTTGATGAATATCGCACCATAAACAAAGACTTTTACCAACTCAGCGGTGAAAAAAATTCAGTTCCATTCATGACTGGCCGCGGTGAATTTCTATATGGATCATTTGAAGGTTATCAAGTCGCTAAAATTCCATATGGAATTGGAGAAGACAATAAAGAATTCTCTATGTTTATTTTCCTTCCACATGAAAAAGATGGATTGCCTATCTTATTGGAAAAAGTTGAGTTCTGATCCAAATTCTTTACCCAAAAGCTATGTTGCTCCGACTCTTCAGAAATATTGCCGCCAGGGGCGAAACCACCTGACCACTCTTCACCAAAATTTTACGAAAAATTACACGGTGTATATTAGTAAAATATTTGATTTTAGATATATAAATCATATATTGAACACCCTTTGTTGGGAATGTTTTTTTACTTCTTTTAAGTTTGAACACCCTTGAAAGTATTTTTAGCTTCGCCACTCGTTGCCACACCCGTGAAATTTTTGATAAGTTATAGAAACAACGAAAGAAATTGGACTCTTCAAATTCTCATACACTGCAACGAAACAAGTTATAGAAACAACGAAAGAAATGGGATTGACTCTACCTTTTGACAGAGACTGCGAAGAGATAACTGGGATTGTAGAAGCTAAAGGGCCATTCTTTATCAATAGGATATTACAAAAAGCATTAGTGGAAATAAATGAGAAGGGTACTGAAGCAGAAGCTGTTACTTTTGAGTCAGATGATGGCTTTGGATTTCCATTGGAGGACTTAAGTTTTGTAGCAGACCACCCTCTTTCTTATTCATGATAAGGGAAGAGGTTTCAAGATTGGTGCTATTCGTTGGAACTGTACTAAATCCTTTGAGTTCATCAAATGATTCAAATGACTAAGTACAAAAGCTGCATGGGAGGTTCTTTTTTAGTTTTTTTTTGTGTGTGTGTGTGTGTTTTTTTTTGTGTGATTTGCTATTTGTATAAGAACTTTGAGGGTCTCCTGTCGGTAAAGCCTTGTCACCGAGGAATGTCCCTTGGTAATCTGCATTGGTAAAAGGGGGTTTTTAGTAGTAATAATATTGTTAGTGCTAACTATAACTAAGACACAATCTTTCTCTCTTATTTATCCTCCTACTTGTACTGTTAATACGTCATTACCTTTGTACTACCGTACACAACATTGAAACACGATTTAAAAAATGATTTTCCAAAGTAATATATCTCTACATGAAATATTTATCACGTACAACAATATTTTACATTATACTATTAGACATACCTAATAGAAAGTATAAAAGAAAAACCTCCAAAAAGAAAGAAGAAGAGATCATATAATCTTTTGATTTATTAATGTCACTTTACCCTGTTTGATGCATTGATCCATTCTTGTTGGGCTACGTAGTATAGTCGATACCCATGTTGGGACATCTATTCTTTTCTCAGAGTGAGTTTTAAGTTTTATGTATTGACGTATAAAAAATTTATACAGTCATCATGTTATTTAAAAAGTAATTGTACATAATTCTATTTAGTATCATTGATTTGTTAACCTATAATAAATGGTAAGTAAGATATTATAAGATAATGTAAGAAGTTATATTACTCTTGACAACATATATAACTTAAATACTCACCATATTTGCATGGGAAAATGAGTTATAAGTGTTCTAGCTACGTGCAGGGCATATGCACCTTATATCAGGCGATACCACGGGTAGGGCTTTCAAAATTGAATTGTAACCGTTAATCGAACTGAATCGATGGCTTATTGATTTATCAGTATCGGGTTAATTATCGGGGTAATGATTGGTGAACAGATTGAAATATTGTAATTAACGACTTAACGGTTTGGGGGCAGATTACTCAATTTTCTTATCGGATAAATCGTTAACCCGTTAAAAATATATATTTACGCAATTACCCCTATATATATATATATATATATAAATTACTATTGAAACCCCAGCTGATCTTTTGCCACGTGACTTGTCTAACATCCTTTAGCTTTGGTTGATACTTCGACATGATGAATTGATGATCTTGGACACCAGCTGCATGGGGGTAACACATGTAAAGGACCAATTAAGAGTAATCTAATCACCAAACCAACTAGTTGAAACAAGAACAGTGAAGTCGCTAAAAGAGGAGGTCCTCATATGGAGCCTGACAACGGAAAAGTATAAAAGCCAGTGAAATAATGCAGTTTTGAATGACGAGGCTAATCCATCGTCATGACGTGGCAAATTATACCCACACTACATATGTTTAATTATGCCCATTAACTATATGTGGATCTACCTCCTCTGAAGACTTCGAAAGGATTTATATATGAACACACCACCTAGATGTATGTTCTCAATCTATTTGACCAGTTTTCGGTCTTTCCTTTTTTTGACATGAAACAGTTAGCTATGCAATCAAAAGAATTACTTGTAATAAGTGAATTAGTGCAGTACAAACTACGAGGTGTTAATAGATTCTATCATGTAACAACAAATGTTAACAGGCCTGGTAAACTAAAGTGCAATACATAATAACAAGGGAGTCTAATCACTTTATAAGATTTGGCCGTTTGGTATTTACAAGTCTAGGATTGTTCAAAATTTTCCTATTCAATTTAGCCGATAAATCGGTCGTTAATCGTTAATCCTATACCAATTTGCCCGTTGCCTTATTGGGTGACTAGTAGATTACTACATTTATAATTCGATAACCAATAATCCGAACTATTAAGCTTAATATCTGCCTGATCCATCCGTCACGCATCCCTAATCACGCGCTTGGTCAATATTTTTTTCACTAGATATTTATATAAAAAGTGAAAATATATGGGATACATATACAAATTGATACCGCTTTAAATTATGACACTGCTTATGTAAAAACCTGAGTATGCCACTAGCTACGTGCGTCCATTTCAGTTTGGTTCTTTCAATCCATTATCCAAATTAATAAACAACAATATCTTGAATTTACTAGTCAAAAGCAAGTACTATGAAAGTAAAAGAGGGGGGAGGGGAGGGGAGGGGAGTGAATTGACTATTTTTAATTTTTTATCTTTATAAGTTGACTAGTTTTCTAAGTAGTCGACTAGATATGATAACGAGATAATAAAAACAGTAGAGTATAAGAGCAGAAGTATATTGCAGGAATTAAAGACACCGGAATTTTTATACTGGTTCGGATTCAATGTAAATCCTAGTTCATTCCCCTTTGGTGGCAAGGGAGTTGTCTTTTAGTGAATATGATTCTCGAGTACACGATGAGTGGTGTAGTTTACACCAATGTCTCAGTTTCTACGACACTCGTTTCTCTTTGATACAATGTCTCACCAGTGTTTTTCTCTTTTTCTTCTCTAACTTGTTACAAAACAGATCTAGTAGAGCTACAATGTTTGTTTGCAGTAGAACAAAGCAAGGATATTTGGTTCGATCAAAGTATATGTGCTAAGGTACAGAGACGGGTTTAAATACTTTGAGAGAGAGTTGATTTTTGAAGAGATTTGCCAACCCAAGAGATTTGATCCTTGGAAAGAGATTGATTATTTCCAAGAATAATGTTATTCTGCAAGGACTTTATCTTGATGAGAGGGCTTTAATGACTTCCTTGATAGCGCCGGATATCCTTCCTTGAAGCTTGGTCCTTCCATATTTAGCATGCTTGATTGATTTACTTGCAAGATCTTCGATACTCTTGATTGGTTGATTCCTTCAATCTAGCCTCAATTAATTCCTTCAGTATTTGAATTTATCATTGATTCCTTCAATCTTTGATGCATTCCTTGAGGAGGGAACTGAAGTTGCAGCTGTTACTGCTGCGAAAGCACGGGTAGTGTGTTGTAAAATCGAGAAGCCAAAAGATTTTGTTGCTGACCATCCATTCTTGTTCCTTATAAGAGACAATGCTACTGGAGTGGTGTTGTTCATCGGGAGCTTGTTGAATCCTCTTGCTCCTTAGGCCACAGAAAAAGGGCAGTCTGGTGCACGAAGCATCTCGCGTTTATATAGGGGCCGCGAAAGAGCCGCATCCCAAGGGGTGTGAAGTAGGCAGTCTACCCTAACGCAAGCATCAATGACTGATTACATGGCTCGAAACCATGACCTATTGGTCAAATGGATATAACTTTACCATTGCTCTAAAGCTCCCCTTCAATCTTCAAACTTTGACCGGAGAAGTTACACAACTCTGGTTAGCCTATAGAAGCAACATATAATGATTTTGTTAGTATTTTTGACCTGATGTATAGTATTTAAGAGTGACTTAAAAGTTTGATTAATCTTATTTACAGTTGCTTAGCTTTTTCTTATTCTTGGAACACCTTAGGTTCCAGACTCAGGTTCAAAGGTTGATCTTTTTGTTAGTTAGAAAATTAGAGAGATTATAAGGAGGAGGAAAGACTTATGTCTGTTAGGACCGAAAAAAGTCAGTTGTTATGCGGAAGCTAGTAATGCAAACCTTGAACGACGATAAACCAGACAGTAAAAGAGAAATCTACTAAAAGAGACAAACATTTAACGTGGTTCGGTCAATTGACCTACGTCCACGGGAGGAGATGAGCAATCCACTATAATAAAAGAGAGTACAAAATATCGAGAACAACCTCACGAAGAGGCAAACACAAGTGACACAGTACACTTGTCCCGTAAAGTTCTCCCCCTAAACACTACTATCAAACCCCATATGGCTACATTGTGGATGCTACTGAATGAGAAAGAAGATTCCTTAATTTATAGAGGTCCAAACATTTTCCTACAAGAAAAAAGACTAGCAACATATGGAAGAATTACAGCTTCCTTTTACAAAAGGAAAACTCAATTATGATAAATATATTATTCTTTCCTTTAAGAAATAAAAAAATTAAATATGATAAGAAAATCAGGACAACTCTGCCGTACCTCCGTTTACCTATATGAAGAAAGGACATGTCATTCTTTTACATCTGAGATTCATATGCATGAATAATAGTGACGCGTTCAACAAAATGGAAAGACTCCCCCTTCTACAATATTCAAAAATGTGATAAACTAAATTCCGACAATGACACGGAAGATTTCCCTTTAAAATCATTTCCTATCAAGCATAAAATTAAGAATGATCTCATGCTAAATTTGGTAACAATTTAGTTTAAACTTATAATTCTACCTTTAATGAGAAACTTTTATAACCACACAAATACTTTAGCTCCTCTTTGACTTGTTTAGGACTACAAATATTAAAATAATTTAGAAAATAATTTTGCAAGATAAAACAATTTCAGAGAAAAGCCAATTTATGAAGGAGAGTCTTGGAGCAACCGTAAACTTAACTTTGTGTGGCCTGTCGGTCATGTGGTCAAGCCGTGGAAGCAGTCACAAATGCTTGCGTTAGGTTAGACGGTGTACCTCACACTCCTTGGGTGCGGCCCTTACCGGATCCTGCATGAATGCTTCCTTTTAGAGAAAAATAATTTATCTTATAGTACCAGATACACCATAAAAAAGAACAAAAATATTTGCTTAATTCAGACGCCAGAATATCAAGTGTTATTTATTTGGGACATAACGCATTGATTCTCTTCTTGTTGGGCTACTCTCTGATGCCTACATCAGCTAGGACATAATCTCCTTTCTCCATATTTTGTACACGAAGAAAATTATTTAATTTCCAGGCTACGTGCTTCAATCTCAGTACTTCATGTTTTGATCAATTTTCCACTCAATAAACAACAATATCTTGACTCAACTTGTTGAAAGTGAGTGTTAACGTGTTCACTTCCTCTGTTCTTTCGTGTGTATGAACGTAATCTTCTGAGAATCAAAGCTTAAAAGATCATGTATTTTCTTTATTCATCATTTTCTCCATATGGGTTTACGGAATCGTATCAGTAATTGTATATTAATTCTTGCAACGTTTTCAACTTTGTGATCAATCTGCCGTCATGGGACACTCTCACTCTCATTCTCATTCTCATTCTCATTTTCACTCATCCAATGATCGAAATAGGGATATGGGGGAATCGATCACCACGCAAACGGACGTTTCTTTGGTGCTCGCTAAACATGTTTTCTCCAAAGAAGTTAAAGGAGATTCCAACCTGGTGTTCTCTCCTCTTTCAATTCAAATAGTACTTGGCCTGATTGCGGCCGGTTCTAAGGGGCCAACTAAGGACCAGCTGCTCTGCTTCCTCAAGTCCAAATCTATTGATGAACTTAACTCTCTTTATTCTCATCTTGTCAATATCGTCTTTGTTGATGGCAGCCCTAATGGAGGTCCGCGTTTCTCCGTTGCTAATGGTGTTTGGATCGACAAAACACTGCCTTTTAAGCCTTCTTACAAAAAGGTTGTGGATAAAGTTTACAAAGCTGCTTCAAATTCTGTTGATTTTCAGTACAAGGTTAGGCCTCTACTAATATAGCTTAGCATTTTGATCATTCTAGCCTCAAGTAGTATAAAACCACCAAATATTGTGAATGGTTGAAACCCGTTTCATATACAATATTGAATATTAAATTAATAAGCAAGATGAAAGAGTCAGAATTTAAGAATACCTATAAGGTAATTATATGCTGTCACCCCCAACGTTAGAACTCTATTTGACCAAAATCTTTATGGCTAAACCTTTTTTTTAACCGATTAAATCGTAAGTTGCATCCTTAACTTCTGGACGGGTTCGAGAGTTTTGTTCGACTGAGACGGATGTCTCATCGGGTTCAGAAAGGGATGAGTTTTGCAGGTTAGTTCCATATTTTACTAAGAGGTAATAAGCTTCTTTACACTAGGATGCCCAAAGAAGCCTAAATAGTTCTAAGCTCAAAAGCTCAGTTTTTGGCGTAAATGTACAAGTATATGCCCAATCTGTGCTTAAAATATACCACGTAACGCATTCAAATTCTCACTTACCCCTTGCAAGTAGTGTCATTGATTTTCTTACTACAAACTCCCTTTGTTGGCTAAAGCATATAGTATGGTGCTAATTCTGTCGTACACTATGTTTGTGTTGCTAAATATTGACTAAGGCTGGTGAGGTTGCCTATCAAGTCAATCAGTGGGCTAAAATGAAGACAAATGATCTTATTAAAGAGATTCTTCCTCATGGAACAGTAAACAATATGACAAGGCTCATCTTTGCAAATGCATTATATTTTAAAGGAGTATGGAATGACAAGTTCAATGCTTCAGAAACAAAAGACCATAAATTCCATCTCCTCAAAGGAGGGTTTATTAAAGCGCCTTTCATGACTAGCCAGAACAAGCAATATGCAGCAGCCTTTGATGGCTTCAAAGTGTTGGGACTTCATTATAAACAAGGCAAAGATATGCGTCGTTTCTGCATGTATTTAATTTTGCCAGATGCTCATGATGGATTACCAGCTCTATTGGACAAGATTAGTTCAGAACCTGGATTTTTGAATCACCACATTCCGTTTGAAAAGGCAAAAATGCGCAAGTTTCTTATCCCTAAATTTAAAACAACTTTTGGTTTTGAAGCTTCTGATGTTCTAAAGGGACTTGGCCTCACATTGCCTTTCTCCACTGGTGGCCTCACTGAGATGGTGGATTCCCCGTTAGCTGGGAGGTTGTTCGTGTCACAGATTTTTCACAAGTCCTTCATTGAGGTAAATGAGGAAGGAACTGAAGCTGCAGCTGTTACAGCTAGTGTAATAATGACCAAGTCCTTGATAATTGAGAAGGAAATGGCGTTTGTTGCTGACCATCCATTCCTATTCCTTATAAGAGACGACGCTACTGGTGTTGTGTTATTCATAGGGAGCGTGTTGAATCCTCTAGCTGGTTAGCCCACTGAAGCAACAAAGAAATCTGGAAGGATTTATCTAATTAACCAGTTTCCTGATTTGTGTATCTGTTTGTTGAGAGGTGTTATGTATTTAAATAACCAGTTTCCTGATTTATGTACACGTTTTATGAGATCTTGTACTTCATATGATTGTTTTACTTATAAAACTAATGGGTACCCATATTATGGTGTGTTGAGTAAACTTACATTCTTTGGTGCTGATAATGTTAGAAAGTAGGGATGGCAATGGGGGAGGGGCGGGGCAGGGTGGGGCAGGGCAACCTTTGACCCATTAAGATTTTGACCCGTCCTACCCTGCCCCGTTTAGCCTTGTTCCAAAATTTTGCCTTGCCCTGCCCTGCCCCGTTTAGATTCATTTTTATTTTTTTTCATTTCTTTTTTCATTTCCTAGTAAATATTTTGTCTTACCCATTTCCCAGAAAAGTCTACTATCCTTTAAAGGTATTATCCTAAATTTGCGTCTGTGACATCCTCTAGCTACTTCAATATCAATTATGAGAGAAAAGAAGACTTGGACAATAAAATAAGCAAGGGGTTGACCTACAACCAACCTGCCCCATTAAAAAATTTCAAAAATGTAGTTTTGCCTTGCCCCGCCCCGCCCTGCCCCATTTACATATTTCCCTGCCCTCCCCTGCCCCGTTTACTGTTTTCCCCGCCCCGCCTTACCCTGCCCTGTCCCAATTGTCATCCCTAGTTGAAAGCTGTTGAAATAGATAATTCAAATCAACTTTGGGCTGATGAAGACAAGGGGTAAAAATAACAAGAGTCCTTACTAAACACTATACTGTAACTTTCTGAATACTAGCAAATTAAGATAATACTTTATTGTGACATTTTTATCTCAATTTCTCCTTCGTATCCCAAAAATTTTAAGGGAAAAGGTTAAAAAAGAATGAACCTTTTTTAAATTTGGTAACAATTTAGTTTAAACGTACAATTCTACCCTTAGAGAATCTTTTATAACCACACAAGTACTCTGTGCCTAGGGGTGTTCATAAAAACCCGAAAATCCGAACCAAACCGACCAAAAAAACCGATACTTTTTAGTTTGGTTTGGTTTTGGTTTTTAATTTTAAAAACCGATCAAATTTGATTTGGTTTTGGTTTTAATCAAAAAATAACTGAACCAAACCGACTATAGGAGTAGCTATTTCAAATTTATTATTACACCTATATATATATGTATATTTTTATACAAAGTTTCAAAATTTTATGGTGAATGTTAATCGCTTGCACTTTTAATACAATTCTTTACCTTTATATTCTAGTTTGATTGATAGTTTTCTTTTGTTAAATGTAAGAATCCATTTCATGTTAAAACAAAAATATTTTTAACTGAGTCCTTAATTATTCATCACTATTTGATTCAATTATCATCAATATATTTTAGTAAATAATAGGTTTCTCAAAGGGCAATTGATTTGATAGTGTCACGTTGAAAATGTAGTCGCCGGAATATGTGTTTGGTAGCGTATATCTTATATTTAAGAAAAAATCAACAAATAATCGAAAAAACCAAAAAACCGCCATAAACCGAATCGAGAAAAAACCGACTTAATTGATTTGGTTTGGTTCTAATATTTGAAAAACCGACTTACTTGGTTTGGTTTCTTTTTAGGGAAAAACCGATCCAAACCGAACCATGAACACCCCTATCTGTGCCCCTTTTTGACTTGTTTAGGACGCCACAAATTACAAAAATCTTCATTTTTGCTTAAACTATGTGCCCAGTCAAACAGACTAATATAAATTGGAACGGAGGGAGTAATAAGTGGCTTTTTAGACTTTACATCATGGTTTAGAAAAAACAGTAAAGTCTAGTAAGTTAACATATCATTTTCTCTTTCATTTACTCATTTTTTGGATATATATTATATACCTTTACATCCACCTAAAATGAAAAAATAACACTAAAGTCTGTTGAATAGAGATGCAACATGTCACAATTTTACGTGCTTCTAAAACGACAGGTTGATATAACTCTGAAGTCAACCCCAGGGCTTTCCTTCTCCGCGTCATTTTGGTGTTGTTTCCATCTAATAGCTTCCCTTCGTTTAAATAATACTCATTCAACTTCCAGTAGAATTATAATATTGATTTTGTTGTGGAAAGACAGTGCTACGTGTTCCTTTCATTGATTCCTTCCTGCGTATTTAGAGAATAAGTCTTACAAACGTGCATTGATCGCCATTCCTCCAAATTCAAAACCCCACCTGTTAAGTAACAGTATAATTTATAAATTCTAGCAACATTGTGATCATTGACCTCGCACCTAAGCCTCCTCCTCCTCCTTTCTTCTTCTCCTTCGCACGCAACTATGGATCTCGGGGAGTCAATCAACAACCAGACGGATGTTTCTTTCATGCTCGCTAAGCACATTTTCTTCAAAGAGGTTAAAGGCGATTCCAACCTTGTGTTGTCTCCTCTCTCAATTCAAATAGTACTTGGCCTAATTGCTGCCGGCTGTAAAGGATCAACTCAGGATCAGTTGATCTGCTTCCTCAAGTCCAACTCCCTTGATGAACTCAACTCTCTTTATTCTCATCTTGTCAATATCGTCTTTGTTGATGGCAGCCCCAGTGGAGGTCCGGTTTTGTCTGTTGCTAATGGTGTTTGGATCGAACAAACACTCCCTCTTAAGCCTTCTTTCAAGCAGGTTGTGGATAATGTTTACAAGGCTGCTTTAGACTCTGTTGATTTCCAGAACAAGGTTAGGCCTTTATTTTTAGAATTTGTTTCATTGGAATCTTATTCGTGCTAACTGATGAAAATTGATTTGTAAACTATCGTAACCATATTTACTATACACATCATAAGCCTGGAAACACTATCATATGATTAGATGAGTGCAGATTTTTACAATTAATATGGGATTGATGCGTAACTGGTTATTTGATTAACCGAGGGTCTTTCGAAAACAGTCTCTCTACCCCTTGAGATAGGGGTAAGATTTGCGTATACAGTACCCTCTCCACACCCCACTAGTGGGATTTAACTGGGTTGTTGTTGTTGTTCTTGTTGTACGCTTAATTTGTTATTTGATTAATAGCTTGACCAATCTGACTTAAAAAGTGGAAACTATTAGACAATTAGGACAGTTCAAAGAACCAAAAAATGTATTTAATAAGCAAGCAAGAATGAGAGAAAAAATTATGAATGCCCTATCATGTATGTAGTAGGGTAGTTAACTAGTTGGGCATTTTATTGAGTGATAGTAAGCTTCTTCAGTAAACAAGCCTAAATTGTTCTAAGCTTAACTAGAGACAGGTCTGTGCTTAAATTCTTAAGCTCAGTTTGGCTGTAGCATGTGTGCTAATTCTATCATTACCTGTTTGTTTGTCTTGAAAATTGAAGGCTGCTGAGGTTGCCGATCAAGTCAATCAGTGGGTTAAAATGAAGACAAATGATCTCATCGAAGAGATTCTTCCTCGCGATGCAGTGAACAACATGACAAGGCTGATTTTGGCCAATGCAATATATTTCAAAGGAGAATGGAATGAGAAGTTCGATGCTTCAGAAACAAAAGACCATGAATTCCATCTCATCAATGGAGGGATTATTCGAGCACCATTTATGACTAGCAAGAAAAAGCAGCACATTGCAGCGTTTGATGGCTTTAAAGTATTAAGGCTTCCTTATAAACAGGGCACAGACACGCGTCGCTTCTGCATGTATTTCATTCTCCCAGATGCCCATGATGGATTACCTGCTTTAGTGGAAAAAATCAGCTTAGAACCAGCATTTTTAAATAACCATGTTCCATATGGAAAAGTCAGAGCGCGCAAGTTTCTTATCCCTAAATTCAAAATAACTTTTGAGTTTGAAGCCTCCGACATTCTAAAGGGACTCGGCCTAACTTTGCCTTTTTGTGGTGGTGATCTCACTGAGATGGTTGATTCCCCTATACCTCAGAACCTGTCTGTTTCACAGGTTTTTCACAAGTCTTTCATTGAGGTAAATGAGGAAGGAACCGAAGCTGCAGCTGTTACCGCTACTGTTATAATGGCCATGTCCTTGATTATTGAGAAGGAAATAGATTTTGTCGCGGACCATCCATTCCTATTCCTTATAAGAGACGAATCTACTGGTGCAGTGTTGTTCATAGGCAGTGTGATGAATCCTCTAGCAGGTTAACCTACGTGAATGTCTGAATTCACATCCATAGAAAGCTTTATATAGCAAGATATTATATTTGCAGAGAATGGAAGATTTATCAATTATTAGGACAAAGTTGAGTGCTGTATCTTTTTGTAACTCTGTACCCTGAAACCTTACTTAATGAAATATTTTATTGTACCACAACCTTTTTGTTTTCTTTTTATTAATTTTCTTTTATTAGTAATATATAAAGGTTCCCTATTTTTTATGGCTAACTACCCCTATATAAGGTAATGTACAATTGAGTTACTTTTCCTTCAAGAAAAGTATAAAATAAAATCTAATTAAGACAAACCTAGTTAAAGTAAGCTACAACTTCTGTGCGAAGAGTCCAATCAAAACAACAAAAAAGAAAAACCTGAGCCTCTCCAAGTTTTTACTCACCAATAGACAATAATGGATTTCTATAGATCCATCTTAAAGCAGACGGATGTTTCTGATACAATCCTATCGAGAGTTAGTACACGTCAGCAATAAGGTGGATAAACAGCTCAATTAGTTAGAAGTTGTTAGAAGTAGTTAGAGTAGTTAGCTTTCCAAAAGTTAGTTAGAACTAACTTTCCCGCCAAAAACTGTTTATATAAATAGTTGGTCTCCTCTATTGTAATTCTCAGTTTTTGATGTTAATTTAATAAAGTCAGTCTTCTTTCTCTTCTATCACTTACTCTCGACTACCAGTTGAGTTTAGAGAATCTGTTCAAGGGTGATTCTTCTACTTTACCCTTTAGGTTTCTCTTATTTTCCCTAATTCCTTAGCTCGTTAAGTTGAGTCGTATCATTGGTATTAGAGCCTTTGATTCCTTGGACTAGTATGGGGGATCACAACACTCTCATGACAGATTTACGCAAAGAGGTTGATGCTCTAAAAGGATCAATGGAGACAGTAGCCAATTCTGTGACAGAATTGACCAATTCTGTGGAAGCAAGAATGAATCAAGCTTTAGAAGAAATCAGGAGAATGATGATGAACAATGGAGGAAATCTTGTCCGTAATTAGCCAATTATGGATAGGAATGAAGAAAGAGGGGATGTTCGAGGTCCCAGACCAGTTGAGCATCACAATCCAGCTAGAAATTATCAAGTTGATGTGGCTATTTCTAGGTTTGATGGAACTGGGTTAAAAGACTGGTTGTACAAGTGTGAACAATTTTTTGATGTGGATGAAACACCTGAGGAATCCAGAGTCAAATTAGCTTCGTGCAAATTAGAAGGAAGAGCCTTGCAATGGCATCAAAGCTTTATGAAGTCTAGGGTGACCAGGGAATGGTCTCGATGGGGAGAATATGTGAGATGCCTCTATGCCAGATTTGGTGCTGAGCTTTTTGATGATCCTATGGGAGACTTCAAGGATCTCAGGCAGGTAACCTCTGTTCAAGACTATGTAGATAATTTTGATGAATTGTTGAATAGAGTGGAGTTGCAAGAAGAGTATGTTGTTAGTTGTTTTCTGAGAGGCTTGAAGCCAGAGATTGGCTTACCCGTTAAGATGTTGAGCCCTAGATCTTTAGCCAAAGCAATCAGTTTAGCTAGGATCCAGGAACAAACATTAGAAGTACAAAAACAAGTTTTCTCTTCCAATGCTCTTCTTCCTACCCCTAGAAATGTTCCCAGATTTCAACCCACATCCTTCTCCCAAGGAGGAAATTCTGTACCCTTCAAACCTTCTTCACAAACTTTTTCAAAACCAAATTCTTCTTATCCAAACAGTTCTAAGCCAATCAATAGAAATCCCAAATTTCTAACAAGTGCTGAGATGGAGGAAAAGAGGAGCAAGGGGTTGTGTTTTCACTGTGATGAGAAGTATACTGTGGGGCATGTGTGTAAGAGGAAGAGGCAGTTTTTCTCTATGGAAGTTGATGAAGAAGAGGCTATGGTGGAAGTAGAGGAAGATATGGTGTTAGATCCTGCAGAATTGCTAAGTATGTTAGCTCAAGGTCTTGAAACTGATGCAGAAGGATCTATCCTACCTCATGTATTTGTGGATGCTATGAATGGTGCACATGATTTTAGAACTATGAGGGTGACAGTATCATTTAAGGGAAAAGATGTGCATGTGCATGTGCTGATTGATACATGGAGCACTCACAACTTTTTGGACCTCAACACTGCCAAGAAGTTAGGGTGTGTCTTGACCGCAATAGCTCCTTTTGCAGTCTCAGTAGCTGATGGCAACAAGGTGCATAGTCATTATGTTTGCAAGAAGTTGGCATGGAAAATGCAGGGAGTTTCTTTTGATTCTGATATGTTGGTGCTGCCTATAGGTGGATGCAATATGGTTTTGGGCATTCAATGGTTGATCACCCTAGGAGATATCTTATGGAACTTTAGGAAACTCAAAATGGAGTTTACTATCATGGGTAAGAAGATTTCTCTAAGAGGGATTCAACCTCCTGCTGCCAAGCTCATTCAAGCAGGAAGTATGGATAAGTTGTTAGCCAGACCAGCTGAGTTGTGTATGATTTCAGTAGGGGTATTATCAAAAGGGAATCCTATGGAGGCTGCTGAATTGTTCTTAATGGGAGGTCAGAATCAAGATCAAGAGAAATCCACAGAACTTGATTTGATTCTACAGAAGTATGGTGATATTTTTGAGGAGCCTAAGGGATTACCACCTTCAAGGGAACATGATCATAGGATTGTTCTTAAGGAAGGTACTGCCCCAATCAATAAAAGGCCCTACAGATACCCAACTATTCAGAAAGATAAGATAGAGAAGATGGTGGATGAGATGTTGGATTCTGGAGTGATAAGGAATATCACCAGTCCTTACTCTTCTCCTATTGTGATGGTGAAGAAGAAGGATGGTACGTGGAGAATGTGTGTGGATTATAGGGAGTTGAATAACAGCACAGTTAAAGACAAATTTCTTATTCCTATCATTGAAGATTGCTAGATGAGTTACATGGAGCCAAGTATTTTTCAAAGCTGGATTTAAGGTCGGGCTATCACTAGATCAGAATGTTTAAGCAGGACATTCCCAAGACAGCATTTAGGACTCACCATGGGCATTATGAATTCATGGTAATGCCTTTTGGTTTGACCAATGTTCCATCTACCTTTCAAAGCCTTATGAACCAAGTTTTTCATAATCATCTCAGAAAATTCATTCTAGTTTTCTTTGATGACATTCTCACTTATAGCTCTAATTGGTCAGATCATATGATTCACTTAGACAAGACCTTTCAATTATTAAGAAATCATGTGTTGTTTGTCAAGAAAAGCAAGTGTGCTTTTGGGGTAACACAGATAGACTATTTGGGACATGTTATTAGCCAAGAGGGGGTAGCTATGAATCAACAGAAAGTTTCAGCAGTATTGAGTTGGTCTAAACCAAACACATTGAAGGGGCTGAGAGGTTTTCTGGGATTAACAGGCTATTACAGAAGATTTATTCAGAACTATGGTTTAATTCTAGGCCCATGATTTACTAAAAAAGGGAAGTTTTGTATGGAATGCAGTAGCTACTGAAGCCTTTGAATCATTGAAGAAAGCCATTACTTCCGCTCCTGTATTGGCACTGCCTGATTTTTCTAAGGATTTTGTGGTAGAGACTGATGCTTCAGGAGAGGGTATTGGTGCATTAATGATGCAAGACAACAAGCCAATAGCCTTCTTCAGTAAGGTACTATCAGAGAAGAACAAAGCTCTGTCAGTTTATGAAAGGGAATTGCTAGCTTTAGTCAGTGCAGTTCAAAAGTGGAGAGCATATTTATTGGGCAGACACTTTGTGATCAAGACTGATCATCACAGCCTCAAATATCTGTTGGAGCAGAGGATCACCACCCCTAGTCAACAGAAATGGCTAGTTAAACTGTTAGGATATGATTACACTATATCCTACAAGAAGGGAAAGGAAAATGTAGTGGTTGATGCACTTTCAAGGAAGGAGGAAGTTGTTCAGTTATTCAGTATATCTGGAGTTTCTTCTCAACTGCTGGAGTCTGTAAAGCTCAGTTGGAATCAAGATCCACACTTACAGAGAATAATTCAGAATATTCAGTCTTCTTCTAATCATAAGCCTCAATATTCTTTCATTGGTGGCATGCTGGGTAGAAAAGGAAAGATGATGGTAGGGGCTGACCAAACATTGAGGAAACAACTACTAGATTTTTACCATAACAACTCTATAGGAGGTCACTCTAGGATTACTGCTACTTACAAGAGAATTAAACAGGATTTCTATTGGAAGAAATTGAAGCAAGATGTGTACCAGCACATAAGGGAGTGTGATACTTGTCAGAGGTGCAATGGTGAGAATGTGGCATACCCTGGCCTACTCCAGCCATTACCTATTCCAGAGAAGGTTTGGCAGGACATCTCTATGGATTTTATAGAAGGACTTCCTAAAGCTGCAGGCAAGGAAGTCATTTTTGTGGTGGTTGATAGACCAAGTAAAGCTGCTCATTTCATGGCCTTAAAGCATCCCTACACAACTCTAGAAGTAACTCATGTCTTCTTAGATGGGGTGTTTAAGCTACATGGTATGCCCAAGACCATAATTTCAGACAAGGACAAGGTTTTCACTAGCAGGTTTTGGCAAGAATTGTTCAAATTGCAGAATGTTTCACTTCTAACTTCATCTGCCTATCATCCTCAAACAGATGGACAGACTAAAGTGTGAACAGGTGTGTGGAGTGTTATTTGAGGTGTATGACATTTGAAATACCCAATGACTGGCCCCTATGGTTACCTCTAGCTGAATGGTGGTATAACACCACCTATCACTCAGCTACAAATATGACCCCTTATGAGGTAGTATATGGCCAGAAACCCCCTCCTCTTCTACCATATATGCCATTCGTCTCTCAATTAGAGGTAGTTGACAGAAGCTTACAGGCTAGAGAAGCTACCTTGAGAGCTCTTAAGCAGCAGTTGGAGAAGACTCAACAAAGAATGAAAGTACAGGCAGACAAGCATAGAACTGAAAGGACCTATGAAGTAGGTGATTGGGTTTTTATCAAGTTGCAGCCATATAGGCAACTTTCTCTAAATGATCATGCTTTTCAGAAGTTATCTGCAAAATTCTTTGGCCCATTCAAAATTATATCTAGGGTGGGACTTGTTGCCTATACTCTAGATCTTCCTCATCACTCAAAAATTCACCCTACTTTCCATATTTTCTTGTTAAAGAAGAAGCTGGGTAATCACACTGCTTCTGCAGTATTACCTGTGATGCACACTGACTCTGGCCATGTTTTACTGGAGCCTGAAGCTATTATGGAGAGGAGACTTGCTAAGAAGAATGGGAAAGCAATTACACAAGTGTTGGTGAAGTGGATGAATGCACCAGCAGAAGACAGTACTTGGGAGGAATTGCAAGCTTTCAAGTCGAAGTTTCCTCAATTCAATCCTTGAGGACAAGGATTTTTTGAAAGGCGAGGTATTGATACGATCCTACGAGAAGTTAGTACACGTCAGCAATAAGGTGGATAAACAGCTCAATTAGTTAGAAGTTGTTAGAAGTAGTTAGAGTAGTTAGCTTTTCGAAAGTTAGTTACAACTAACTTTCCCACCAAAAACTGTTTGTATAAATAGTTGATCTCCTCTATTGTAATTCTCAGTTTTTTATGTTAATTCAATAAAGTCAGTCTTCTTTCTCTTCTATCACTTACTCTCGACTACCAGTTGAGTTTAGAGAATCTATTCAAGGGTGATTCTTCTACTTTACCCTTTAGGTTTCTCTTATTTTCCCTAATTCCTTAGCTCGTTAAGTTGAGTCGTATCAGTTTCTTTGATGCTTGCAAAACATGTCGTCTTCAGCAAATTTCGTCAGCCCAATGCCAACATGGCAATTTCCCCTCTCTCCATTCAAAAAGCTCTTGGTATGATTGCTGTTGGTTCAAAAGGTCGTACATTGGACCAACTGTTATCCTTTCTCAAGTTCAATTCTATTGAAGAACTTAACTATGTTTCTTCTCGGGTCATCGCTGATGTCTGTGCCGATAGCAGCCGCTTTGGAGGTCCTCGTTTGTCTGTTGCTAATGGCGTTTGAATTGACCGAACTCTCTCTTTTAAGCCTTGTTTCAATCAGACCATAGACAATGTTTATAATGCTGCTGTTGCGCCTGTTGATTTTCCGAACAAGGTGAGTCCCTTCACTCATTTGTCAGCGCTGATATTTTGATCACCTAAACCTGTAAAAGTAAAATATGTTTATCACAAAAGAATTCGCCTTTGGAATATTAAGGTTTCAGATTCTTGAATTCAATGAGTGCCAAGAAAAATATAGTAGTCCATTCGGGTTATTAGCTGATTGAATGTAGCTGACAAGTATTAAGTGTTAAAAAGCAATTTTTGTTGAAGCTGATTTTATTAGTAAAAGTAGTTGATGTGCTTGGTTAAAAAATATGGATAAGAAATTTCCCTGTTAATGACTAATATGGCCTTAAAATTGTTTACAAAAACATTAAATAACATATACAACAAGAAGAATGAACACAAAAATTGAACGGAAAAAAAGTCCGGAGTTATATTTTGGGAAGAGTATTTTGAGAAATTGAAAAGATATTAGGGAGTTCTATCTGCTGGTTGCTTGCTGATTTTAATGTTCACTTTTTATTTTCAAATTTTGATTTAGGCTGATGAGGCTCGTGATGAAGTCAATAAGTGGGCTGAAGAGAAATAAGAGATTCTTCCTCCTGGTGTAGTCGATAGAGATACAACGCTCATCTTGGCCAATGCATTATATTTCAAAGGAGCATGGTATGAGAAGTTCAATGCTTCATACACAAAAGACAATGAGTTCCATCTCCTCAATGAAGGATCTGTTCGGGCGCCCTTCATGACCAGCCAAAGGAAGCAATACGCGGAGGCCTTTGTTGATAAAGTTCTCCACAAGTCTTTTATTGAGGTAAATGAAGAGGGAAATGAAGCTGCAGCTGACTGCTGCTGGGATTTTTAGGGGAAGGGCGGGAAGAAAGGAGGTAGACTTTGTTGCTGATCATCCGTTTCTCTTCCTGATTAGAGAAGATACAACAGGCGCGGTGCTGTTTGTTGGTAGTGTTCTTAATCCTATCTCGGACCAAGTCATATTCCACTACATGGAGGTTGATATGTTCTGTTTAATTTGCATCTTCTTAAATGACTATTCAAAATAGCTTAATTAATTCTTGCTGGTTCACCTTACTGGAATTGACTTTGTGAAGGAGAACTAATCTTCAATTTTTCTATTAAAGGTTTTCTTCTTGATGATTATAGTTAGTGTCTTAGTGAACCATGTAAAACGAACACCAAAGTTTTCTTTTTCAAAATCTTTAGGCATCTTTTTTGAAATGTGTCACCCACTGAAGCGTTTCAGCAATTCAAGTTTCGTGTTATTACATCTCATTTTGTAGTAATCATTCAAGGGATGACTCTTTTATTATCATTTCATAAGCCTGTAAAGGCTTCAATATTGGAACTGGCGTTAAAAGCCTGTTTTCGGTGAAAATAGCGAAGTTTATTGTACGGAATAATCATCAAATCTTACTGTGCGAATATATACCGCCGTTATCTTTGTTTCATACGGGACCGGCTGGAGCCTAAGGCCACTAAGGCAATGGCCATGGGCCCCAAAATACTCAGGGCCTTAAAAATCTACAAATTTTATAGGGATTTTTTCGCTCCTATACCATATAGGAAACTATATTACTAAATATGTTAATGATTTGGAAATTACCCGCTTTGTTAACAGTTTTTTTACAAAAAAAATATAATGCATTAAATACAGAATCTTATTAGCTATAATCTTCCTATTTAGGCGCTAAAATTAAGGAAGTAAATATTCTTTCAGATATTTCATTAAATAAGGAATCATTGTAGTATTAAAATTCCTTATTTAGGTGCGCTAATATTGGGGAATTAAAGATTCTTTCAGAAATTTTCAAACGCAAATCACGCTGTATTAATTTTCGTCTCTTTCTATTCAATGTACCCAGTTTGTAGATATTTTGTAGATAAATTATAGATTATTTGTATTTTGATTGTAGATGCTTTGTTTTTTGTTTTCACAAATTAAAAATGGCTAAAACTTCTACAAATCTTCTGCAAAAAAAGCAAGTATGTCGAAAATCCCAATTAAACTACAATCGAATGAGAATTGGGTGATACGATATTGAGATCTGTTTGACTTTGTAGTTTATTTTTATTTTTTTGTAGAATCTTTGTAGATGAATAGAAAATTTTGTAGTTATATTAAATGTAGTTATTATGATGTTTAGAATACAATTTGTCTACAAAAAAACTATACATTAACTACATTCTGGACACAATCTACAACTTAACTACAATTTCTCTACAATTTAACTACTATTTAACTATAATTTATCTACAATTTCTGTAATATGTTTTCTTCTTCTTCTTCTTCGAGATTCAATCTGAAATTTAGTCAAAACCAAGTCTCATCTTCACCAAAAACCCTCAACATTGAGATATAAACTCCAAATCATATTCCCGATTATTTTCAACAACACTCAATCCAAACAAATAATGATTTNAGGAGAGAGAAACGCGGGATATATGAACACCTTTAATTAAGGAGTAAAAATCTGCCCATTAATTATACTCATTTAATTAAGGAGTAAAAAACTGTCCATTAATTATACTCCTAAATTAATTATGGTATAGATTTGATAATTTGGTATACTAAGTATAATTAAATCAAACCTTAAATATGAAGGGTGATAAAGTTTCATATATAGTATAGGAATGTAAAAATTCTAATTTTATATATGACTAGTAATATGCTCGTGCTTCGCACAATGTATTAGTCAATTTTAAGAAGCGCGGTGCATCAGTCATATTTTAAATCACAACTGTTAATAGTTTTTTCCAGTCCTATATCGAATCGCGAAAAAGTTTGCTTGTTACTATGTCAATATTTCCGTCATATAAGTAGTAACTATTGTCATAACCAATCTCTTTTAGACCAAATGTAAAAACCGTAGCTGCAAAAAATATCATATTCAGTATCAGCCAGTACTATATTCAGCACGAATAAAACATGCAAGGACGTAATGTTAGTAATCTGTATTGCTGTAAAATAAATAAAACAATAAATTTTTTGAATATACAGGAACAGAAAGTTAGTAGAACTAAAACGTCAAAATAAATTTTGTAAACAGTATAGGAATAAACCGAGCCCACTGAATACACAGTGTGTCCTTAAGGAAATTATTCCCCTCAAGTACCCGAGGTTTTGGAATATATCCCCAGGATAGAACGATTTAATTCACCAGCGTATATGTATTGATAAAGAAGAGCTTTACACGTGTAATAATTGTGATGACTCAGCAATCTATGTGGAACAATGAAAACATGACAACTGGACGAAACTTTATGAAGAGGTACGAGGTAAAGAGGCACGGAATAGTATACCCACGGGGTAATCAGATACGGGAATCTCAACCTGATTGAGAAGATGAAGAGACACGGTCAGAATGAATTCAGGCAGAATAAATGGCAGATTCAGAGATCTTCAATTAATGAGCCAAACGTTACATAATCTTCACGCAACAGTTACGGCTAATCATTGTAACGTTACATTAATGTCATTATTAGTCATTAATGCTCAATCACTGAAAAGGGTAGACGTTATATTAAGAAATTCCCTATATAAGGGAGTAAAATATAACTTGTAAGGACACAATCGAACTACTATTGCAATATACTTACTTTTTACGCATCTTAATGCTTTCTATTTACGAATTTATTTGAAATTATTAGCTTATTCTTTGGTTATCAGAAACCCGTGTTCTTCCTAAAATAACTTTGGTAGAGAATCTAATTTTTTGGTTAAACAAATTGGTCCCATTACCAGGAATATCATAATCTCTGTTCTTCTTCAAAGAAACATTTTGTGAACTATGTCGAACGCCAACGATAACAACCAACAGGGGATTGGAACTCCTGTTCCATCACCTTCAGGAATTCCACGAGGCTCAAGGGAAAATTCCCCAGATAGATCCATGACTCAAAACAATAATCACAATGGAAACGAACAAACAGGAGAACAAGATCAGGTGAAGCAGATGGTTGGTGAGTATGTGAATCAAGCCTTACAAGCTTTCATGAGGGGACTACCAGCTGCATCACTTACACCTCCTCCTAACAACACCGTAACGGTGGAAAATCCACAATTCGGATTAGCAAACTCAGGAAGTGGAGGCACTCCAAATGACTCCCTCGAAGCAAGACCAGGTATGTCCAATAATCCAAAATTACAATCTTTATTACTAACCCTACAGAAACATGTGAAGGAACAAAATGATCGAATCGAGCAAATTCTTGGAATACCACCTGTCATCAAAGGCATTGACGTTGATAGATATTCTCAACAACCTTGGAAACCAAGTGCAGCACCCTTGCCTATCCCCAAGAAATTCAAAATGCCTGATATTCCCAAGTATGACGGGACAACTAATCCACGTGATCATGTAACTGCTTTTACTACTGGAGTAAACAGCAACGATCTGACTAAACAAGAAATTGAGTCAGTCCTAGTCAAGAAGTTCGGAGAGACACTCACCAAAGGAGCACTAACATGGTATTCTCTTCTACCTGAAAATTATATTGACTCTTTTGCTGAGCTTGCAGATTCTTTTATAAAAGCGCATTCCGATGCGCAAAAAGTCGAAAAATAATGGAAGACATAGTTAAAATAAAACAAGGAGACGTGAAGTTGCTTCGTGAATTTGTAGACAGGTTTCAACGAGAAAGAACGTTGCTACCAAGGGTACCTGACCATTGGGCAGCCATGGCATTTGCAAGCAATTTAAATGACAAAAGCTCAGAAGCCACGAGAAGACTCAAGGAAAGCTTGAGAGAATTCCCAGCCACGACATGGAACGATGTCTATAACAGGTATAGCACCAAGCTGCGAATAGAAGAAGACACCATTGCTCAATAAAAAGCTGAAGATCGAACCAGTTATAGACGCTCCGAACCAGAAAGGAGAATAGGTACGACCCTTATATGGGACCTTCCGGATGAGAAACTCGCCCCAGGTTTGAAAACGCCCGATCAGAATATAGACCATCAAATAGAGATATGAGATCAACCTCATCAAGATCTAGAAAGGATCAAAATGAACGAAATAGAGGTAATACAAGAACTGGAGACTACAACTTCAATGTAAGTACTTCTGAATTAATTACAGTACTGAAAAATATTGGCGATAAGGTTCGATGGCCCAAAGAAATGAGGTCGAACCCAAATAGAAGGAATCCAGACTTCTGGTGTGAATTCCATAACGACCATGGACACAGAACATCAAATTGCAGGTTATTGCAAGGTGAGGTAGAACAATTATTAAAACAGGGTTATCTAACATAATTGTTTAGTGAAAAAGGTAAACAGACATATATGAAGAACATGCGGGAGCCCCCAAAACCACTATCTCTAAAAGGACAAAAAAATTCACAATCATGCACGGGAAGCAGATTCGTGAAGACATGGAAGCGGACAATATATCATTTGATGATACAGATATCAACGGATTAACGCTTCCACATAATGATGCATTGGTAATATCCCTGCTTATACATGACACTAACGTAAAAAGAGTGTTGGTTGATCCAAGTAGCTCAATTAACATCATTTTGTCGAGATTTGTGGAAGAAATGATGGGGGATCAAGTAATCCAAAAAGCACAAGCCTTATCTGGGTTTGACAACTCTACGGTCATAATAAAAGGGGAAATTGAGCTTAGCACCTACGCAGAGGGAGTAATCAAAAATACTAGATTCCAAGTCATTGATACTAATATGGCCTATAACGTAGTCATGGGGAGACCATGGATCCATGACATGAAAGCAATACCATCTACCTTGCATCAGGTAATTAAATTCCCTTCCTAGTGCGGAATTCAACAGATTCAAGGCGATCAGAAAACCTCATGGAATATATATTTCTTAATACACTCTACAAAAAATAAAAAGCGGAAGAATCAAAAGACGAGGAAATCGCCCAAACAGGTACGGAAGAAACCGTTGCCCAAACAGGTACGGAAGAAATTGTTGCCCAAACAAGTATGGAAGAAACTGTTATCCAAACAGGTACGGAAGAAGTAGCCACGAGAAGGTGAACCAAGTCACCTCGGAAGAAGTATCAAAACATACAGACATGGATTCCAGACCTGATGTCATTCAGGAACCAGAAGAGGACGAGCATATCAAAACAACTACGGAAGAGCTCGAAGTTGTTCCACTGTTCGAGCAGAAGCCTGAACAAAAAATTCAGATAGGCACGAGACCTATTAAGACAATTCCAATCATGGAAGGTTATGCAAATACCCAGGGAGGAAAATGCAGAAGCGGATGCGTTATCTAACCTCGCAGCAGTCGCAAAAGTGACAAATAAAGACAATGCAATTGTTATTCACCTATTTCACCCAGCAATCGACCAGGACAAAAATGAGGTAACGTTTAACAATTTAACCTGGGATTGGAGAAACAAAATTTTAAATTTTTCGCAGAATGGTACCGTACCCAAAGATAAGAAGGCAGCTCAAGAACTTCGCCGAAAAGTTGCACGGTACTACCTCATTCGTGATACTTTATAACACAAAATGTTTGGATGTCCCTTAGCAAAGTGCCTTGGACCCAATCAAATGGAGTTCGTGATGAAGGAAGTACACGAAGGATACTGTAGAAATCATGCAGGAGCAAGATCCTTAGTCAAAACCCTAATCAGAGCAGGGTACTATTGGCCCAAAATGGAAGAAGGGGCTGAGAGTTTCATAGCTAAATACGACAAATGCCAACGATTTGCTAACAACATGCATCGACTAGTAGAGTTACTTCACCTAGTGGTTTCGCCATGGCCATTCATGAAATGGGGCATGGACATAGTAGGACCCCTTCCCCCAGCTAAAGGAAAGGTACAGTTCTTACTCATATTAACTGATTATTTCACAAAGTGGGTGGAGACAGAAGCTTTTAAACAGGTGCGAGAAAAAAAAGTGAAAATATTCATATGGAGAAACATAATATGCCGCTTTGGAATACCGAAGGAGATCGTATGTGACAATGGCCCGCAATTCATAGGCTCACAAATCACAGAATTCTTCGAAAGTTGGCAAATCAAGCGAATCACTTGCACCAATCACCCCCGTGGCTAATGGGCAAGCCGAGTCAACGAACAAAGTCATCGTCAACAACCTAAAGAAATGGTTGGAGCAAGCCAAGGGAAACTGGCCTGATGAGCTACCGGCGGTATTATGGGCTTACAGAACTACTGCAAAAACAGTCCACGAGAGAAACTCCATTCGCGCTTGTTTACGATTCAGAAGCTTTAATACTAGTGGAAATTGGCGAACCAAGCACAAGGTTTACAACATCAACGGAAGAAACAAACAACGACAAAGTGGGTGGAAAGGTACAGATAACTTTGCTCGAGAAAAGAAGAGAAGTTGCACTAATACGTATGGCAGCCCAAAAAGAAACTATAAAGCGATACTAAAACAGAAAAGCTCACCTCGGATATTTCAAAATTGGGGATTTCGTTCTCAAGAAAGTCTTCCAATCAACGAAGAAGATTGCCGCAGGAAAGCTAAATCCAAATTGGGAAGGGCCTTACAAAGTGTGTAGCATTGCTGGAAAAGGCGCTTATGAGCTGGAGGCTATGGACGGCAGAATCTTACCAACTAGTTGGAATGTTGTTCATTTGAAGAAGTACTACTTCTGAATAAAAGGAATACCCCCGGTCAGGTATCATTACGTTCGATTTTACTTTTGTACAGTTAAAGTTATACTAACCATTTTAGATGATAGGCAAAAAGCTAACCCATCACTAGATGATGATATTAGACCTGCACAAACACGAGGAAGTAACTTAATTCCCGGTTTAGGGTTACAACTTTCCGATGGACATTTTTAAGGATTAAGCAGTCATCATCCAAAACTATATACCTTCGAGTCCCGTATGTTTTTCCTTTTCAGGAAACGGACCACAAGGAAGGAATAGTCAAGTGCTCGAGATTTCATTCTTCAAAGCTCAAACACTTGGGGGACTATACAATATGGAGGGAAAAGATGAAGCAAAGAAGACTATCAAAAAGTCAAAGCTCGAGCCTAAAGATCCATCTTCCCAACAAGTCAAGTACTATGAGAAAAATCAAAGAGCCAAAGACTCTAAACACAAAGCCCGACTCAAAAACCTTCGAAAACATATTCGTAAATGTAAGCGAATGTTTCAAAAAACATATTCGTAAATGTAAAACAATGTTCAGGTTAAAAGCAGAATATTAGTTACGGGTAAAAATGCACATCTTTGTACTTACTCAAAAATTGTTGTAAATGAAAAAAATTACGGATGAAAGATCATTATCCTTGTACTTATTCAGAAAACTGTTGTGAATGAAAACAGTTACGGATGAAAAATCATTACCCTTGTATTCATTTGAAAACTGTTATCAATAAAAACAATTATGGGTAAAAATTCATACCCTTATATTTAAAATTGTTGTAAACAAAAACAGTTATCCCCTTGTACTAATTCAAAAAAACTGTTGCAAAAGAAAAACAGTTACGAGTACAAGTTTATATCGAATTTGTTACGAGAAACAATAGTTGAAAAATGAGTTATAGACGATACACAAACACATGTGAAATGTTATGAAAGTTCAATGCAAAAACCTTTGTCGAAACATTGTTAAAGAAAAACATGTGAAAATTCATATCTCTCTTTTGTATATTTACACCATTATGAAGTTGAGACGTCTTCTTCATTAAGTGTCGATAAAAAAAATGGCCTTCTTTTATAAACCATTCCTATTACGAAAAGGTACGAATAATCTAAGCATTTTATAATGCAAAACTCATAGGTAAACCAAAAACCTCAAAAATAAAGCATGCAAAGACTTAAAGAGTGAAACAAAAACTCAAAGGAAGCTAAAGTCATGCTAATATTGATATTGATATATACGGCAAAATAAACTAAGTGTTAACTTAGTCTAAGCCGTATTAATTTATACATTGATTTCCCCTAAGTTGTTAGTTGGGGACTTACAAAGGATCCAACTTTACCCCCAATGGGACTGGGGTAACCACCAATTGATACAAATAAAATAAAATAAAAAGAGAACCAAGTTCTTTAAACTTTTCAGGAGGGGGGATTGTCTTCACTGGCAGAAGGAGCAGCTTGAGATGAGGATATACGAGCATCAGAGACCTCAACCTCAGGTGAAGAGAGATTCTGACTTTGTTGAGACTTCTCGATTGTCTCTCTGGTTTTGGCAATTTCGGCTTCCAAGTCAAAACCCTCTTGGCCCATTTCCGTCAATGTGTCAAGACGGGCGTTCAGATAAGACCACCTAACATCGACGGCTGCTTTGTCTTCAAGAGCTTCATAATCTTTTTCTCACTGTTCAGCTTCAGCTCTTAACTCATCTCGTTCAGCCACGACAGCATCGTGAGAGGCCTATAAAGGAGCGAGAGATCTTTCCAGAAACTAGACCTTCTCCAAAGAGTTACGGAGGTCTTCCTGGGTTTGAGTGCGTGATTGAACGATTTCACCTGAGTACTCCTCCTTCTAGTCCAACAAGGCCTTCAGGCTCCTAATCTCCTTAGAGGCACGGGAAAGTTTCTCTGCAATTGAAGACTCTAAGACACTCTTATCCTTGCTTGCCTGGTTCGAAGACGCCTTCTCAACGGCCAGTTTTGCTGCCATAACCCTAACTTGCTGCTCTAAGGTACACTTTTCTTCCTCCACTACCTCCATGTCAAGTTGTAAACTCTTGTACTGCTCCTTCCAATTATCAGCCTCAATACGGAAATCCTTTGTTGCTTGCTCCATTTGAGAGACCCTCTTCATTAGCTTTGTGCCTATAAGATTGATCTACAAAAGAAGATAAATTAGATACGGTAAGAATGTATATGAATACATTTAAAGGAGAGTAAATTTTACCTTTAAAGACGAGTGCACAATCTCGTTCATCCAAGTGAGGGAGTCGTCGCTTTCCAGCTTAGATTTCTCATTCGGGCCAATCAATGGTTTTAACCATACGTCATCCTGGCCCAACTTTTCAAGAGGCTGCCCGCTGCTGGAACCTCTATTATAACCTGCCTCATCTCCCCCCCCCCTGCTGGAAGATCCTACTTCTACAGCAGAAGGCACGAAAGCAGGGACAGATGAAGGAGCCATGGGAGCAGAAGCAGAAACAGGAGCGGGAATAGCCATGGGAGCAGAAACAATAACGGGAGCAATTGAAGGAAGTTCTTTAAGAGCAGGAGGAGAGAAATCAGGAAGAAGGGCTTCGTCAGAAATGGTACCAAAACCTTCACGGAACATGAGATCAACGGATTCACGAACAGGAGAGGGAGTTGCATCCTGGGGGGGGGGGCAGAAAGTTCGGATTCAGGCACGGGAGGGTCAACAACAGGTGCAGACTCATCTTCAGAGACCACCTTCCTCCTACGTGACCTGTGGACCAGCGAACCCTCATCTTGCTCCTCCTCCTCTAAGGTCTTGGACCCACTTGCTTTTCTTCTCGATAAAGAGAAACCAACAATGATCTGCTGGGACTTTTCCAGGGACAACCTTGAAGCGAACACAGCCGCAGCAGAAATATCACGAGCAGCAAACCCTACCAAATGAAAGGGATCAGGTAAAACTTAAAAGAAGAAAGAAGTAAAAACAAAAACCTTCGCTCACCGTGGGTCTTAACCTTCCAGCCAAACCTCCCAGAGAGGTATTTCCACGAACGTTATTCTGAAGGAGAAATCAACAAGAGTTTTTCTACCCAATCACGAAAACCGTAGACATTCTCAACGGTTCCCATGATTGCCACAAAGAAACGAAACAGTTACGGTACTGATAAAGTATCAAAAGCAAAGGAAAGGAATGTGAGTAAAAATGTACTCGCGTGCAAGATTTCATTTCTCAGGGAAGGGGAGATTTTCTTCACCTACTAAACCTGCAGTAGGGACAACAACATACCAAAGATACCATCGTCGGTCTTTATCATCATCAGGAATCACTAACACCATTTTACTCCTAGCCGTGAGAGTAAACACTCCTTGGCGGAACATCATCGAAGAATAGAGGTGAATGAGATGATAAGAAGTAAAGGGTACCGAAGCTAAATTGGCCAAATACCTAAGGCACGCAACAACTCGCCACACAAGAGGACCGACTTGTCCCAGACAAACTTTGAAGAATCGACAAAACTCGATGATAACGGGGTCGATGGGAGGCTTGAATCCTAATGTGAAAGGATAAGTATAAACATAAGAATACCCAGCCTTGTAAGAGGTTATTCTTTGATTACCATTGGGAACAACAACAGGAAAATCAGGCTTCCAGTAACAGTCCCTGCGTACACGAAACACTAAACCCTCAATTATTTGGGTAAGATACAGGTCAGCATTGTCGTGAGAAGACATTGAAGAAAGTTGTTCCTTTAAGTCATGACTATCCCTAGCAAAAGAAACTCTGCAGGTACTATCTCATCAACCCTCGGCTCACGCAGAGGTTCATTTTGTTCTTTACCTTTTGATGAAGATCTAGAAGCCCTAGCCCTTGGAGAAGATAAAGAAACAGTAGATCTAGAAGAAGATGGGGGAGTAACGTGAGAAGAAGAAGAACCCCTGGAAGGAGTAGAACCTAAGCTCCTAATCCTACCGCCTCTCCTACTCCGTGTTGGAGCAGAAGAAGGAGTCAGATCATCTACATTAATGACTCTCTTAGATTGCTGGTTTGAAGAAGACATACTTACAAAGACAAAGAATTTGCAATCGAAGAATGAAGGTTAGAAGTTTTTCGTGAAAGTAAAGAAAGGAAAAAGGGTATTTATACTCGAAGGCAACCGTCAAAAAAATGAAAAAAATAGTTATGTGAAAGTCATAATTGAAGTTGTCACTTCGTGACTGATGCAGCCGCAAAAAGTCCTAAAAGACACTGAACAATTGCAGAACCAATCCGGGAATGCCACATGGCACGGGCATTAAATGGAAGTGACAAGCGACGCCTACGTTCAGAGATGGATGCAATGTTACGAGTGAAGCGGCGGAAAAATATTCCCACCATAAATGAGTGTCCACTTACCAAATATTAATCGATAAATAAATGGTCAGTGGGGGGACTATCAGTATTGGTAAAAAAGAGCTTCACACGTGTAATAATTGTGATGACTCAGAAATCAATGTGGAATAGTGAAAACATGACAACTGGACGAAACTTTATGAAGAGGTATGAGGCAAAGAGGCACGGAATAGTATACCCACGGGGTAATCAGATACAAGAATCTCAACCTGATTGAGAAGATGAAGATACATTGTCAGAATAAATTCAGGCAGAATAAAGGGTAGATTCGGAGATCTTCAATTAATGAGCCAAACGTTACATAATCTTCACGCAACAATTACGGTTAATCATTGTAACATTACATTAATGCCATTATTAGTCATTAATGCTCAATCACTGAAAAGGGTAGACGTTATATTAAGAAATTCCCTATATAAGGGAGTAAAACATAACTTGTAAGGACACAATCGAACTACTATTTCAATATACTTACTTTTTACGCATCTTACTGCTTTCTATTTACGAATTTACTTGCAATTATTAGCTTATTCTTTGGTTATCTGAAACCCGCGTTCTTCCTAAAATAGCTTTGGCAGAGAATCTAATTATTTGGTTAAACAATATCGGTACCAAAAACTTTGGTGATCGGCGAACCACTCGATGGTCGTAAAATACACTGGACTATTTTTTGCAGAAGAAGAAGAAGAAGAAGTAGAAGAAGAAGAGCAGAAAATTTAGTAAGTAAAAATTCGGGGATTCAAGGCATATTTATAGCCAATTTCGTATTGCTTCTGAAAAAGTTTTGCAACCTTTCAGAACAGCCATAGTTGTTGTAACAGGTGTGAATATTTCGGGAAAATTAAAAGACGTATTTAAAATAATCCTTAATTAATCAAATAATTTGAAAGGAATTTTGTCCAAAAATATTAATCAGTCAATCTTTGACCAAATCCAAATCCGAAGCCGAAGCCGAGTCGAGCGAGCGAGCGAAGACGACGGCGTGAGGCTTGCCTTCTTCTCAACTCTTTAATATCTAGAAGAAGAGCTTCTCTATATATACACATAGATTTTCTTTCCTTAGGGACAAAGTGCACTAATTTAAAAGTTCACTTCCCTCCATTTCTTTTCCCGCCATTTTCCATTCACTCTCTTTAAGCTTCTCCAAGCTTAAAATTAAGCTACACTAAGCTTAAAGACCAACAATCCCCCACATGAATGGGGAGTGACTATAAAATAGACGTCTGTGTGTTTTACATGCAAGAATTAATTGCATCTAGATAGGCATTTTATTTGACCAGCATGTCGTCTATGTATACTTCCATCGTCTTACCGATTTGTTGTTTGAACATTTTGGTTGCTAGCCTCTGGTAAGTCGCCCCTACATTTTTCAACCCGAACGGCATGACTCAATAGCATTACGCCCCTTGGTAGGTGATGAAAGTGGTTTTTTCCTGATCCTCCTCCTCCCTGAGGATTTGGTTATAACCCGAATAGGCGTCAAAGAAACTCAACAGTTTGTGCCCCGTTATTGCGTCGATGAGATGATCAGTGTGAGGCAGCAGGAATGAATCCTTCGTGCATGCCTTATTTAGATCTGTGAAGTTCATGCACATGTGTCATTTCCAATTTTTCTTCTTCACCATGACCACGTTAGCGACCTATTGGGGTATTTTGACTCTCTAATAGAACCGTTTGCAAGCAACATTTCTACCTCTTCACGGACGACATCGTTGATGGCAGAGTTAAATTTACACCTGATTTGTCGTACCAGCGGGTAGATGGGTCAACATTCAGCTTATGTGTTGCAATTTCCTTCGAGATTCCCGGCATCTCTGCGTGGGATAAGGAAAACAAATCTACGTTATCGGTTAAAAATTTATGGAATTTACCTGGTTCTGGGAGTTTGTGGCCTATGTAGGCTTTTTTGCTGTGGTCGCTTTTATCCAATTGTAGGGGATCAAGGTCCTCCACAGTTGAACATGTGGCTTCCATAGCGTCGGGGTCTTTGATGATGTCACCGCCTGACCCCCACATTGCTAATTTCTATGCTTCCGTGTCTTCGCTTTTCAACTGTTAAGTGTATGTGCAGTCTTGGGCGATGCGATAGCATTCTTGGGTTGTGTGTTGTTCACAGCTGGATGGGATGGCCCTCATGGCGTGTATCTTGGGTCGTCCTATAATGGCGTTGTAGGTTGTTTCTTGATTCATGACATGGAATATTGTTTCTAAGGTGACGCCCCCGTCCAGAACGGGCAATGTGATCTCTCCGTAGGTCCGTTCAACTGCATTGTTAAAACCCCTTAGTGTTATGCAGCGTGGTATTATCTTATCCTCGAGTCTCATTTGTGTGAGAACTCTGGGATAATACACATGCCGCTTCTGTTGTCTACCATGATCCTTTTTATATCGGTATCTGAAATTCATAAAGTAATTACAAGAGCATCATAGTGAGGAAAGGCCAAATCGTGGGTATCCGATTTATCGAAGATGATACTTTGTTCGAGGTTTTCATACCGTTCATGGGTGACCGACCGCTTTAATTTGTGTGTGGTGGTGAATTTTACGTGGTTGATTGTCGCGTCGTCACCTCCACCGATGATCATTTGGATAGTGTGAGCTGGGGAGGTGGTTTTGGGGGTCCTTGATGTTGTTCACATCCACGGGCAAAATTCTCCCTTCCTCGGTCGCTCATCAGCTCCCTCAAATGTTCTTGGTGGAGCATGTTCACTAACTCTTTCCGCAAGGCTATGAAGTACTCAGTCTTATGGCCTCATTCCTGATGGAACTTGTAGAGGGAATTCAACTTCCTGGTGTTTGGGTCGGAGTTCATCTTTTGCAGCCATTTCACCTTGGGGTCGAGCTTCTCTAAGGTGTAGACTATTTCTGAAGGAGAAACATATAAATTATAAGCAGATAAAAGTGGAGGCATACCTCTTTTGCTCCGGCGAGTCCCTGCCTGTGGCCTGGATGGGCCATCTCCATGGCCGGGGGGGGGGGGGGGGGGGGGGGGGGGGGGGGGGAGGGGAATGGCCATTTTTATATACGGTTGGTGCCTTTTGAGATTGAGGCATGGAACTACATGGTCTCTTCGGCTGTCATTCCGGCGGTCTTTCCTCGACTCCATTTGGACCGAGGTCAACCGTTGAGTTGGACCGTTAAGGTCGTCCTCATCCGCTCACACCCCAGCATAATAAGCATTGTGTATCTCTTCCCAGGTGGTAGGAGGGTATTTCATGAGTCTGCTCATTAGTTTTTTGGTCGCCATTGACCCACTTTTGTTCAGCACATTCTGGAAAGTTGTTATCGTCATTCCCTCTGACACGTTTGGGACGGTCATTCTTACTCTGTTGAAATGGACGAGGAAGTCCCTGAGTCCTTCACCAGGTGATTGTCTGATGGCAAATATGTCGTTCACCCTAGCTTCTGTTTTCTTGGCCCCAACATGGCACTGACGAACTTATCGGCCATCTCCTCAAATGTCTCTATAGAACGTGCTGGTAATTGTGAGTACCAGGTCAGTGCTCCTCCGGTCAGGGTTTCGCCGAACTTCTTTAGCAGTACTGACGACACTTGTTCTTTGGTTAGGTCATTGCCTTTCACGGCAGTGACGTAATGGATGATGTGGTCTTCAGGGTACGTTGTGTCGTCATATATTTTTAGGTATGGAGGCATCTTGAAGGTCATGGGTATGGCATGTGGTGCTTTGTCATTGTTGTACGGTTGTTCCACGAACCAACCGACGTCCCGTTTTGGCAAGATTTTTGGGACGCCTGGTATCTTATCAACCCTCTCTTGGTGTACTCTCATTTGATCGCGGGGGGCTTTGTTCTCGTTCTCCATATCCTCCATTTTCCTTAGAATAATAGTGAGGGCATCATTACCTGCATCATTAACGGTGTTAGTGATATATGTTAGGGGGATGGGCATGTTACTAGTTGATGGTCGTTGTGATGTCGACCCGTGCGTTGTTCCTACTCGCCCTTGAGCAGGCTTGTCGAGCACACTGTTTAGTGTTCTTGTCAGCCACGCCTCCAATAATTTTTTCACTGCTGGCGGTGCTTCCTCCGTCATGGACGTATAGGCTCCTTTCCCATGAGAGGAGGTAACGCTCCCATGAGGGGGTGAGTCACTACGCCTGGGTGAGGCACTTGGTGTCACATTTTCCTCGTCATTTTTGCTAACCTCGTTGATGGCGCTTAGGACGTTAGCGGTGACGCCTTCTACTGCTTTTAACCTTTCCTCCCCGTTTCCTGCCATTGTTAGTTCGTGCAAGCGAGGAAAAAAGAAAGTTTTTTCGTTGTTGTTGTTGCTTTTTCTAGATTTAGAAGGAACTAAAATTTTAACTAGAAAATCCCCACATACGACGCCAAAATTGTTTGACCAAAAAGTTTTAAGCATTTTTGTTAAACTAATTAGATAAGAAGATAATGGGCAAATCCCAGTTTAAATAAAATAAATCCTAGATTTGATGTTTGAATATTTCAGTGATATGGGACTGTGTCCAGATTAATAAATGTCGCTCAATGATTGTTAATGAATATGAGGATAAAAACATGCAATAAATGTAACAAATGGCAATAACTGTAATAAGAAGGAAATTTTTATCCAAATGTTGAATGAGTTGGATGATAATCATTCTTGTAACATCAACATGTGATAATAAACTATGTAGATGGACAAAGTGTTCTTGGATCTAGTGAGTAAAAAAGTAGAGTGAACAATGGAATCAAACAAAGGCGACAAGACAAGCTTTGTATATATTCTTGATAGTCAACCTTTTACAGGATGCTCTTAGCAGAAAAGTGAAGATCCCATTTTTGTTCCCTATCTCCCACTATTTATAAGGGATATTTCTACGAAACCTAAAAAGTACAATTAAGAGAATATTCATAGAATATTCCTTTTTGGGATTCTGAGGCTATTTTAACCATTACTACTACTCGTTCTCTATTTAACCTCGGTCTTGGTCTCTCGCTTGTCGGCTCCTCTCTACTAGGACTTGCTCGACCTCGACCACAGCTCGTCCATTTACATCCATTAAGTCTAGCCTTATTTTGACCCATACATATGTGCTGCTACATATATAATGTCACCTTAAAGCATCAAGCAGGACAAAAAATATTCTATAGAAGTATATCCTTGAATTAATGTATGGGGAGGAATAGTGAATGAATATTATATAGGGAAAATTCTCTCTCTAGAATCGGCTAACTAACGGCTACTTCATAAGCGAGTGCCTTCACGCTCCTTCCTCATGGATCCAGCGGAAGGCGCCCCTCCGGCGCGTCTGGATGGCCATTCCAATCTCAACCTCCCAATAAAACAGAACACTGAATCCTCTGATGGAAAAATGTCTTATGCGAACAAGATTTCCTCTTATAAACAATGCCCAGCAGCCCCAAATCAGCATGCAAGATAATCTGTCATTGCAACACACACCACACACAATGGGAAGTTAGTAGTCCACTTCAAGGCGTCGGATTACTACATCATCGTGACAGATGAGTGTAGTCTCACAATAGTTGGAAGACCCCTCAAACCTAGGCCCCAAATTGACCAAATTGGGATTTATGATAACTATAATGTCTTCTTGGATTTCACCAACGAAGACGACTTCAATTTTGTCTGGTACAAGAGGGTTATCGAAATTGAGGGACAACAAATGTGGCTACAAAGGTGGTCTCTGAACTTCAAACCTGAAGAAGATCTACCAGTGGCACCGGTATGGGTACTGCTACCAAGACTCCTTTTTCATATGCACACATGGCAGTACGTTAAACAGGTGGTCAGCGTTGTTTGGACTCCACTGGAAATGGACCTCGCAACGAGAGGAAAGACCAGACCTAGCATGGCTAAGGTAAGAATTAAAATTGACCTACTAAAACAATAACTAGATTTTGTTTATGTTGGTCAAGTTTATGATGATACTCCTCAAAAAGTCTTTGTTCAAAAACGTGAATATGAGGGGGTCCCAAAGTATTGTAAAAACTGTAGGAATCTTGGGCATAACATGATGAACTGTAGAGTTTTGGAAAGACAAAGGGAAATGAAAAAAAAAAGCATGAAGCAAAACATGACAAGGAGGTGAATCTTGAAACTAAAGAAAATTGAACAAAAAAAGGATAACACAGCAGCACAAACATGGGAAGTCAGAAGAATAATTTGGAACAACATTCTCAGAGGAAACAGGGGCACAATGTTGAGTAGAACAACAAAAATGAGAGCAGAAAAAAGATCAACAATGAAGAGCAACTAACTGATGAGAATAGAGTTGAAAGTCAGGAAAGGATGCAAAGCATCAAGGGAAGAACTACCAAAAAACTCAAGGTTAGAAGACAAAAGAAAGTTCCAAAAAAGAAGTCCAAGGTGACCTTTAAACATGTCAAGATATCTGGTAACTCCAAAAATAAGGGAGTTATAGAAACAGCTATGAATGAGCAACAAGAAAACAACTCTCACATGAATACTCATGTGGATGCTAGCAGAAGCGATGACAAGGTACAAAATGGAGATGAAGGAATCACCAATGTGACCAAGAATGAAAGTCAAAATGAGACTGAAGAAGCAGTGCAAGAATTTAGCAATATTGAGGCCACCATAAAGTTCTCGACTGGTAGATGTATATCAATGAATCAACTAGTGTCCCTTCATACATTAAGAATCTACCAGGAATTAACCTGGTGGTCAATTTGATCCATGAAGAACAGGAAGAGCACAGGGAAGCAGCTCCAATTAGGAGAGTAACACAACAACAATTTGAAGTAACTTCTCCCAACAGAGTCACTGTTGTGATTCATGAAGATCAATTACAAACTGGGCATGACAAAGAGGATGGGTATGATTTCTCACATGTGATCAAATGCAGAAACCAAAACAAAAAGAAAGAAAAGAAGAAGAAAAAAGCAATGATAATACACCTCGTCGGGGAGGTAGCTCAAACTAATCCCCCTCCCCTGTTTCCATGATTAGTGCACTCTTCTGGAATATTAGAGGAGTGAATACCAAGAAAGCCATGCCTAGACTTAAACAACTTGTCAACATCAACAAAGTGGACGTCATAGCTATTATGGAGCCTTTTGCCAGCATGAACAAGATTGATAAATACATGAGGTTTCTCAAGTTTTGACACTGCATCTCCAACATCAATGGGCAATCTGGCTCATGTAGTCAGGTAACTATCATACAAGTGTGATTAGTGTAGATGACCAACAAATCACTATCAAAATGCAAAATGAGGTGAGTAACACTATTCATTACTGTTGTCTATGCTAAATGTAAGGAAAATGAAAGAAAAGATCTTTGGAGTAGTCTACAAGATACTCAAATGTTGATTGATGGGCCATGGTGCATTGGAGGATATTTCAATGTTATTCTTGATCCGGATGAGAAACATGGGGGCCGTTCTCATAGAATGTACAAAAGTTTGGATTTCAGCTCATGTATGAACAATTGTGAAGTTAAGGATTTGGGTTATGTTGGACCTAAATTCACTTGGTGTAACAATTGGGAGTCTAGAAGAAGGATTTGGAAGATACTTGATAGAATTTTTAAAAATGATTTATGGTGCCAACTCCTTCAAAATAACATTGTCAAGCATCTTCCGAGGACTGGGTCCGACCATGGACCATTGATGCTTAGTTGTCATAACAGAAACAAAAATGGCATAAAGTACTTCCGATTCCTCGACTTCTGGACCGAACAGCCTACCTTCATGAATCTGGTTGAAGAAGTGTGGGCTACTAACATACGTGAGAATGCTCTGTGAAAACTACAATATAAGCTAAAGATGCTCAGCAAAAGACTCACTCAATGTTCTAAAGAAGAAGTTGGCAATGTATTCGAACATGTTCAACTCTGGGAGGCCAGAATGCATGACCTAGAGGAGTTCGACTTAAACAACAACACTGATTTCTCTAGAGAATAATTGAACAAAGGGAAAGCAGAATACATTAGATGAATGATCATGCAAGATGCTATTTTGAAGCAAAAAGCTAATATCAAGTGGTTTGAAGAAGGTGACTCCAATACCAAGTACTTTCACAGCTTAATCGGAGAAAGAAAAAGAAAACTCCTAACTCCACAGGATCAAAGATCATAGAGACAGATGGGTGGAAGGTGATGATAATATAGCAAAACTTGTCATTCATCACTTCCAAGAGGTATTCAACATCCATCACCAATTCAGTGATAATGAAATTCTTGAGTGCATCCCCCAAAGAATCACTAATAAGGACAATAGAGCTCTCACTACTATACCTAATACTGATGAAATCAGAGATGCTGTCTTTGATATGGGAGGTACAAGTGTTGCAGGACCTGATGGTTTCAATGGCACCTTTTTGCACAAATGTTGGGATATTATCAAAAATGATATTACTGATTTTGTTCAAGAGGTTTTCAATGGGAAGAGACTTTACAAATTCTTCTCACATACCTGCCTTGTCCTGATTCCTAAAGTAGAGTCACCTAACAATTTCTCTGAGCTTAAACCTATCAGTCTAAGCAACTTCACTGCCAAGATCTTCTCCAAAGTCCTTTCAAGAAGACTTAACCATATGCTTCACAAGCTCATCACAGAGAATCAAAGTGGTTTTGTCAAAGGAATATCTATTACTAAAAACATTCTACTTGCGCAAGAGATCACTCAGAATATCAATCATAGGAATTTTGGTGGTAATTTCATTATCAAACTAGATATGGAGAAAGCCTACGACAGAATGTCATGGAATTTTCTGATGTCTGTAATGAGGAAATATGGATTCTCCGAGGAATGGATTGACACCATTTGGGTCTTGGTCAACGAAGTTTGATATTCTATTATTATCAATGGTACTAGAAAAGGTTTCTTTACTTCTTTCCACTGTCTGAAGCAGGAGGGGTCCTTTGTCCCCATCTTTGTTCATCATTGGTGCTGAAATTTTGTCCAGATATTTGAATAAGCTATTTGAATATGACAACTTCACTCCATTTAGCATGAATAACAGAGGTCCCAACATGAACCACTTAGCCTATACAGATGACATTGTCATAAATAGTGGAGGAAACAAACAGTTTATCAAGCTTATTAAGAATCAAGAGTTACTTCATTACTTCTCCTAAAACTTCTTCCTCCAGGATCAATAGAATTAGGCAAGCTTCTGGTTTCATGGATAAAAACTTTCCTTTCACTTACTTGGGATGTCATATCTACCATAGGAGGAAGGACATTTGTTTATTGAGGGCATGTTAGCTAAAATTGTTAAAAGGCTCGATGGATGGCAAGGCAAGATTCTATCACCAGGTGGGAAAATCACTCTGATCAAACAAGTTCTACAATCGCTTCCCACAGATACTCTATCAGCTATGAACCCCCTCAAGGGTACTGTTATCCTTATGGAAAAGCATTTTGCGAATTTCTTCTGGGGATTTACGAATGGTAAGAACAAAAATCACTGGAGCTCTGTGCTTTCCAAAAGATGAAGGAGGCATTGGTATAAGGAAGATGAAAGATGTGATTGAAACATCTAGTATCAAAAGATGGTGGAGGTTTATAACGCAACATTCTTTATGGGACAGCTTTCTCAAAGCCTAGTATTGTAAGAGATCTCATCCCGTGAGTAAAGTCCTTAACTCGTCAGATTCTCACAATTGGAAAAATCTATTGAAGACCAGGAGTAAAGCTAAAATGCACATTAACTGGAAAATTCAAAATGATTCCTCCAGCTTCTGGTGGGATAATTGGACTGGTAAAGGACCTCTTGCTCACCTGCCTCAAGGTACCGGGAAATATGCAAAAATCCAATTAAATAGCTTCCTTCACAATGGGCAATGGGACACCAAAGGTTTATGGAACTTTTGCTTTAATCAAACATATTGAGAAGAAGTGTCTCCTCCTTCATCCAAGGTCGAGATTCGTATTTAACTATTTAGGTATGGTTATGGAACTTGGTGTTATTTGGTGACTTTTTACCAAACTTATTTTGTGGCTTTTGTGATAGTCGCTATTTTGTTGGACTTATTATGGCTTTTGTGATGGTCACTATTATGTGTTTAAGTTGCCATATATTGTGTTAGAACTTTGATGGATGGAAATGTTTTTGTCCAGTTATTGCTGATCAAATGTTTCTGCCCAGTGCCAGATGGAAACAGTAGTCACATATTGTGTTTTCACCGCTCTCCATTCAATTAGTTCTTGGCCTTATTGCTGCTGGCTCCAATGGTGCCACATTGTACCAGTTTCTTACTATCCTTAAGCTCAACTCCGTTGAAGAAGTCAATTCTCTTTATTCTTGGATCGTCTCTAGTTCCCTTGTCGATGGCAGCCCTATGGGAGGTCCTCGTTTGTCTGTTGCTAATGGTGCTTGGATTGACCAATCTCTGTCTTTTAAGCATTCATTCAAACAGATTATGGATTATGTTTATAAGGCTGCTTCCAATTCTGTTGATTTTCAGAACAAGGTATGTTCTATTTATAGCAATAAATTATTTGTGTTATCAAATCACTACCTAACAGCTTGTTTAGATTGTTGTTATGTATTGTTTTATAATGTATCGTATAGTATTGTATTGTATTGTATTGTATTGTATTGTATGTACAGTATCATTTTGAAGTATACAATGTTTGGGCAGATTGCATTGTTTGCTCTTATTTCATGATTTCGTATACCCACAATATGAAGAATAAACTTGCAATTTTATAAAGAAAAAGTAAGGTAAGATGCAATATTATTATATAAAAAGGTAGGGTAAATGATAAAATAAGATTATTTTAAAATAAAATACAATAAACGCAAGACGAGAGAAAAAGATAAAGTAACGACACTACCACACCAAATAGGTCATTCCATAAAAGTGACACTTTTCGTCATTACTTAACGGCAGATTTAACGATACGATACAATAACGACGTAATTATAATAACATCATCTTTAATACGATCAATTGTAACGACGTGTTGAATCCATTAAAGATGATGCTACTGGTGTTGTTTTGTTCATAGGGACTGTGTTGAATCCTCTTAATCAATTGTAGTTAGTTATATCGATGTTACGTTTATTTTTAGTAGTGCTTTCAATATATGGTATTGACAGAATTTGTGTCTTCAGTTTGTTTATAGTGCAAGTTCAAGTATGAGTATTTGTCATGCTATGCGCTGTATACAAGTTAATTCGGCAAAAATGAACTGAAAAACTTCCGTTTGAGGGCTGAGATTAATGTTTATTCAACGAATAAGAATGTACATAAAACATATATTGCAGTGCCGGCTGAAGCATAAGGCAGGTCAAGCAAGGGTTTAGGCCCCAAAATTTTAGGGGGCCATTTTATACTAGTATAGATTTAAGAAAATTAAATTTTTAAAATTTTGAAAATTTTGAAGTAAAAAAGGTGCAATTTTTTTAATAAACTTAGAAAATCAAACTTCAAATTTTGAACAATTATATTTTTGATTTCTTATTTATAGGTAAAAGAATTTGATATAACTAGATGACGAGAATTTGGAAAGACATTGTCTTAACCCGAAAGATATTGATGGTTTAGACTTATTTTTGAATTACAAGTATTAAAGAAAAATAATACAAGTAAAAGATAATATTTGATCAGATAAAAAGACTTGTTTTTTTTTTAAATACTTATATTGCTTATAGAATAACGTTAACCGTAAAAAGATAAAATAAATAAGGAGAAAAAAATAATTAAGACCACTCATCAAGATTTGACTTTAGGCCACCGACTTTGTTGAGCCGCGCTTCTTATGAAAAAACACATCTAAAAGCTTTTTAAAAAAACCTTGATGGTATAGAAACTTCTTCTGGTTAGTACGTAAATATTTTTCCTTTGAGGAAAAAAAATGCAAAATCAGAAACTTGTAACTTTTTCTTGTCTCCAACAACTAACTTATTTCATAATAGTCTGGTGATTTGCCTACCTTCATAAACTCATGTACCAAGACCAAGAGTTCCAAAAAACTGTGTTCACAAAAAAGGGTCAAATTCCCAAGAGAGTTTAAATTCTAACGGAGTCAAAAAATAATACTCTCTCAGTTTCAGTTTACGTGGACCTCTTTTCTTTTTGGTCTGTTCCAAAAAGAATGACCTCTTTTTAAATTTGGAGTCACTCATTGGCAAGGGGAGTCAATTGATATCCCTTCGTCCGAAAATTATACTGCGTAGATAGGTTAAATATTTTATATATATATATATATATTATGTGTTGACTCCCCTTAATTTTTCTTTATGCTTACTTATTTATATTTTGACACCCCTTGAGAAAAATTATCTTCGCATACTTAATTTTAGTATACAAACTTACCTGATATAATAGTAAATATTATTCACAAAAATTTCATGATATTTGTGACAAACTATTGAAACAGTAGTCAAGGTGTGTGACAAACTAGCACGAGCACTAATTTAAAAAGCAAAAAATCCTTCAACACTAGTAAAAACAATTATTTTTCTTTGATTACGTGGTCACCTTGCTGATTGCTGTAGAAAATGTAAAGTTCCATACTTCTATGCTAAGTATTGACTTTAAACACTGTTCAACTTAAACGTGTCTCTACTTCACCATCTCTTTCTTGTTTGACTCTTTAAAAATCTTTACACAATCACAGAAATATCCAATTAATCTCCATAGCAATGGATCTTCAAGAATCGATCAGCAACCAAACTGGCGTATCCTTATCGTTAGCGAAACATGTTTTTGCAACCGAGGTTAAAGGGGACAACAACATGGTCTTTTCCCCTTTGTCGATCCACGTAGTGTTGGGTCTAATCGCAGCGGGTTCAAATGGTCCGACCCGTGACCAGTTGCTCGCTTTCCTTAAATCCAAATCTACTGATGAACTCAACTCTCTTTCTTCTCAGCTTGTTGATGTTGTCTTTGCTGATGGTAGTCCCAGTGGTGGGCCTCGTCTTTCTGTTGCTAATAGCGTTTGGGTTGAGCAGACTTTGCCTTTTAAGCCTTCTTTCAAACAGATTGTGGACAATGTTTATAAGGCTGCTTCTGTTTCTGTTGATTTTCAGAAAAAGGTTAGATTTTTAATCCCCGATTATAACCATTTATTAGTTACTTAAGTAGAGTAGGATTATTTCAGTATTTCCTGTTTTTTGGAGCTCGGATTATTAGGTAAAATGACTCTATTAGATACTTATTTATATATCTGGGTAGATTCAACATTTGAACATTATGAGTTCGGCATGCCGCTGAACCACTGACCATTTGAGTTATTGGTTTCGAAATATAATATTTGTACGTATTTAGTGGAAATCTGTTGTGTCATTTGAGTTAGTGAGTTCTTAAACTTATGGATTGGTCATACTTATCAAAGATTAGGCTTTATTTAGCAGCTGATAGTTAGGAGGTGTATTCAATATAAACTGAAATACTATAAAGTTGAGTAGCAGTATCACGATTTTGATCTTTGTAAACTGTTAAGTTAGCATGGTGAAGTAATATGGTGAATGGATTGTGAACTAGGACACTGAGACACTGACACTGGAATTTGATTATAAAATCTTCCTACTCCAATGGAGCTAGGGTTTTTGGTTACTGTCAATTCAGACCTTCAAATATCTTTTGTTGAGTAGGACCAGCCAAAGCTGCCCTGTTTTACTTTTTGTTACATATGAAATTCAGTGCGCTTAATTTTTTTGCTCGAGGGAATTGCATTTGTACTTTTAGCTAGATAAAGCCTTTTGCACTTCATCTTTTGGCATGGAAAACTTAGGGATTTGGTACACACGTCGATAAAGCCAGGTGAAAAACAAATTTTTTGCACCTTTGGCTTTATCTGTGTGTGCCTTTTTCTTTTAGCTGGGGATAGAACGATGAACAGATGGGGTTAAATTTATGCGTTTAAATGATTGATAACAGCCGGCGAATGAATGGTTTCTCACACATTTTCATTATGCTTATCATTCACTGTGATCTCAAATATTGGAGATTGAAGAAGTTCTACATTAATTGTATAAGAAACTGGCTATACTCTTCGAACTTTTCTGTTTCGCTGCAATCTTAGCGTGGATAGTTCTACTAACCTATGAACTTTAATCACCCAGCACCTGCAGCTGAGTCAGAAATTAAAGTAAAGGAAAACTATAAAGAATCCTTTTGCATATATCTTATTATTACTTTTTGATAATTTGTAGGCTGTTGAGGTTGCCAATCAAGTGAATCAATGGGCTGAGAAGGAAACAAGTGGGCTTATCAAAGAAATTCTTCCAGCTGACTCAGTTGACAGTGCAACAAGACTTGTGTTTGCAAATGCACTGTACTTTAAAGGAGCATGGGATGAGAAGTTCGATGCATCAGTGACTAAGGACAATGAGTTCCACCTTCTCAATGGAACCTCTGTTCAAGTGCCCTTCATGACTAGCAAGAAGAAGCAATACGTAAAAGCTTTTGATGGTTTCAAGGTTTTGGGGCTTCCTTATAAACAGGGTCAAGATAGGCGTCGTTTTTCCATGTACTTCTTTCTGCCTGATGCCAATGATGGGCTGCCAGCTTTGGTAGATAAGGTCAGTTCTGAGTCACAATTCTTGGAGCGTCACCTTCCATATCAGAAGGCTGGAATTGGTGAATTTCGTATCCCCAAATTTAAAATATCCTTTGGATTTGAAGCTTCTAACATTCTGAAAGGGCTGGGCCTGGTATTGCCTTTCTCTGGTGATGGCCTAACTGAGATGGTGGACTCCCCTGTCGGCAGTAACCTTTATGTTTCTAGCATCTTTCACAAGTCCTTTATTGAGGTAAATGAAGAGGGAACAGAAGCTGCAGCTGCAACCGCTGGTGTGATTAAACTAAGGTCATTGATGGTGGAAGAGAAAGTAGACTTTGTTGCTGATCATCCATATCTCTTCCTGATTAGAGAAGATGCAACGGGCGTGGTACTGTTTATTGGTAGCGTGCTAAACCCTTTCATAGACTAAGTCGTGTTCCACAAGAGGTTGATAAGTGTTTGCGTGCTAAACCCTCTCATAGATTAAGTCGTGTTCCACAAGAGGTTGATAAGTGTTTGCATCTTCTTTGTAGTGCTTGGACTTATTTGGTGCCCAAAGTTAGCTCAAACCGCTTTCACGCCCTTTTATCTTGAGGTTGAAATATTTTGTACTGAAGAATTTTTTCATGTACACTTCAAGAATCCTACTTCGCCCTGGTATTGCGGGTAAAATTTCAGTAACTGCTGTTTGTACAATTGAAGTCAATGTAGCTTGTATGCCCTATATAGTACTTTGAAATAATGGACATCAAAGGTCTGTCTAATACTTCAATTTCTAGTTTCTAGTTATAGCTGATGTAGCTACATGTGTTCTCTTGTCTGTTTGCCTGGGCCAAAAGAGGATACCTAGGAACATGCTAACTATAGAGAAATAGATGTGTAGGTTTATTTCAAAATGGCCTCATGTAAATCAATTTAGAAGTTGCTACAGGCACATGCCATTTGAAACTGGAAAGACCTCTCAAGAACAGCATTGCTGCTTTCCAGTATTGGGGGTTTTATTTTTACTGTTTGTTAGTCTTGGCTGGTTTTAGCCTCCTGTTCTTCTTTACACTATTGATTTAATCATCAATGAAGTCCTTCATTCAACCAAGAATGGAACAGATTGACATGTTGCAGTCTTAAATGTCCATTCAAAAGAGCTCAATTCATTGTTGCTCGCCGATCTTACTGAAGTTGATTTTGCACTGGATGAGATCGTCCAAGGTGGAAAGGCTGTCAACTAGCTAAGTCGGGGGTAATTAGGACTAGGAATAGTTGTGCACCAGATAAACAGTGCCAAGTTTAGGAGATACTACAACAACAACAAACACAGTGTAATCCCACAAGTAGGGTTTGGGTACGCAGACTTTACCCCTACCTTCAAGAGTGATACATGCCGGATGAGTACGCTTAGCGGGGATAATTTTCAAGTCAACATCATAGCGTTGGAATGCTTTAAAGGAGTCAAGATTAAGAAGGCCATATTAGTAATTTAGCTATTTAGGTTAGTCTTATAAAGCTAAGGGTATTTTAGTTATTTAGCCTAAATAGCACTCTAGTATAAATAGTCTGTTACTCTCATTTTGAAAGAAAGCTTTTGATGATGAATTGATAAACAAAGACCGATCCTTGAGAGGTTTAGGGTATCTTTATTTTTCTTTATTTACCATATATTTTAGATTATCTATGTTAGGTTTATCATGTATGAGTTCATGTTTATACTCTTGGATTATCTTTTGTATTTGAATGTTAATTCATTGTTCTAGTTGATATATCTTCTAGGGGCTTTGAATTGTATTTTATGCTTAGCTTAATCCGTATTAGTTGTTCTTGTTCTTCCTCGATTAGTGTTTATCATAGTAAATTCAAGGGGTCTAACTAGTTCATAGGTTCTTGTCTTTATCTATTTTAAACTCTAATCTTCTATCTTTTGATTCTGTTATTTTTGCAGTACCCATGTTTTCGATACGAATCCGTATCAAAGAGCCAAGTTTAGGAGGTAATTAGGTTTTTTTTTTTTTTCCTTTTATTTATTTATATAAGAAGTTATTATTATTTATACCAAGGTATCTTCTCTATTGCTTTGAAGAGGAGAAATGTGGTCATTATTGAAAAGGTCACTGCAGGGCTTGCCACTTGCTCAAGCATTATGGTAATGAATTTCATATGAAGCCCTCTGCTTACAAATTTTCCATTCCTTGTAATTATTGGGGCTAATTTTAGATTATGCATTTGCATTTCGAGTTCTAAATGACAAAGGGACTACTTTTTGAATATTTTAATCTCAATACCATCTAAAGTAAATCAAATACCATACAACTTGATTTGACATAATTTGTCTGCATTTATATGTGAGCAAGGCCGGTGCCGACCTTCTAGTACTGGAACTTTGGGAGTGACATTCGTTTTTGGACTTCCAACGAATTTTCTATTATCCAATCATATATTACAGGGTATTATTATTTTTTGCCTGTACCAGAAATTATTTATATTTGGTAGTCGAAAAAGAGTATAAAATTTGTATATCTTTTATATAAAATATACTATATTTTTTCGACTATTATTTTTACAACGGCTATACATCATCATTTTTCCTATAGTCTGTGGGGATAATAATGATAACTCAAATTCTTTAAAGGGTATTTCTATACGAAGTATCCGTTTCATTCCCTTTCTTTGTCTTGTAAAACAACTTGCAAAAATCAAAGTGAGAGCTACAACTATCTATTAGTATCAGAATATGAACTATAAAGTGGACATTCACATTAAATATTTAAGTCCTCCAATCAAAAAAAATGATTATAACGTTAAAAAGGATTATATAGGGTTGAAAGAAAATATTGTAGAAGATGTGTTCCAAAGAATACAAGATTGGAAATACATTTTAGGAAAATTATTTTCCACCTAAAGAGGGACAATGACTTCTCTCACTTCTGAGCGGAAGTCATTGTCTTTTATACTACTACTTAAACTAATGGTTAAGAGCCCATTTAGCTTAGCTGATTCAAAGTGACTCATAAGCATTAAGTATTGAAATTGATTAATAAATAAGTATTTACGTGTTTGAATTTAAGTACTGAAACTGATAATAAACAGTTTAAGTGTTTGGTAAATAGGTGTTGATAAGCATTTTCTTGTGATGCAATGACTTAAATGCCCCTTAAACTATTCACACTAATAAATATATACTTATACAAGATTTCAAATTCTAAATTGATTGAAGTATTAATTAACTTATGGATTTAATTTTAGTTCCAAATTGATTAGATTAAATTAATATTTAGTAAATATATATTAATTTAGCAACAGTGAGCTAAAGTACAATAAAAAGATCATTATTCAATTTTCATTACCAACACAATGCAATTAAAAATAGATAATTTAGTTCATATTTCTGATATAGCTCACTAGCTTTAACCCAAGTTCTATATTTGCCGTGACTTGTGCAGATTCATCTAATATCCATAAATTATCAATTTAGAACTAATTAACTCTAAAAATTTAAAATACATAGCTCATAAGATTCAAATCGTGAATTAATCTTCGAATTAGGGGCCTTCTTAAAGAAAACTCTTATCATCAAACTATGAGGTTCTTGTATTTTCATCTGAAATGTTGACTCCAATGAGGCAATTTGAAGTTTGCTATTCTAGGATCTTATTCTGTAGGTTTTCAAGGCATTGGTCCTTGTTCCCGATCGAGTGCCGACCAGGAGATAATTGTATGGGTCAAAATCGGATCAGGTTCATTGAATGCAAATGAACGAGTTATGACCGAGGTCGAGCAGGGCCTAATAGCGGGGAGTCGTCAAGCAAGAGATCGAGACCGAAGTCGAGTTGAGAAGGGTAGTGGTAATAACTAGGATAGTCTTAGAACTACGAAAAAGAATATTCTGGTGAATATTTCCACTGATTGTACTTTTTAAGGTTTCCTGGGAATATCCCTTATAAAAACAAATACAAGAGATAGGGAACAAAAAGGGAATCTTCACTTTTCTGATAAGAACACTTGTAAGTAGTTGACCATTGAAAGAATATACGAAAAGTTTGTCTTGTTGCCGTGATTGATTTCATTGTTTATTTTGTCTTTCCACTCACAAGATCCAAAAACGCTTTGTCCATCCTCTTATTCAGTTATAACACCTTAATTTTCAGAAGGAGGAATCATCCACTTCATTCAATATGTGGGTGAATCCTTCCTCCTATTTACATTTATTTCCATTTAGCATATTTATTGCCTATTATTACCCTCTCATTCATGAACATTCACTAAGTGCATCCTAGGCATTTAATAACCTTGAATGCGGTCTCATATCATCGATATCTAATAACCATGGACTAGGATTCATTATGTTTAACTAGAAATTTCCCATTATCAAATTATTTAATTAGTTTAACAAAGAGTTTAAAACTTTTTGGTCAAACAATTTAGCGCCGTCTGTGGGAAATTTCTAGTTAAAAACTTTAGTTTCTTCTAGATCTAAAAAAAATGACAAAACTTTCTTTTTCCCACTTGCACGGCCTAACATGGCAGGAAATGGAGAAGAAAGATTGAAGGCAGTAGCAGCCCTACTACTAACTTCCCAAGCACCATCAACAAGGTTGACGGAAATGACGAGGAAAACGTGACGCCAACCGTTTCGCCTAGGCGAAGTGATTCACCTCCCCTTCGTGGCAGCGTTACTGCCTCTCATGGAAAAGGAGCCTCCACGTCCACGACAGAAGAAGCACCACCGGCAATGAAAAATTACACGAGGCGTGGCTGACAAGTACACTGAATAGTATACTCGACAAACCCACTCAAGGGGCGAGCACAAGTCGACATCACAACGACAATCAGCGAGCAACACGCCCCTCCTTGTCACGACCCGAAATTCTCACTGTCGTGACCGTGATGGCGCCTAACATTCACTTGCTAGGCAAACCAACATTAGAGACCCAATACGCAAAAATCTTAAAATTTACGGTGAGTAACAACAATTAACACATAATGAACTAATAAGAAGCGTAAATTCATAACAAAACCGAGTATTTATACATAACTACCTATGATCTGGAGTCACAACTCACGAACTTCTATGATTTACCTAAAAATATTTGGCTGAAATAAAATACAATTGTTTATGAGTCAAAGAAACAGTAAGAGGAAGCAGGTAGAAGTGGACTCCATGGTCTGCGGTCTGTGAAGTCAACAACTAGTCTCAAGATCAGCTCGTACCAACACCAGAATCTGCACAGGAAGTGCAGAGTGCAGTATCAGTAAAACCAATCCCATGTACTAGTAAGTGTCGAGCCTAAACTCGGCGAAATAGTGACGAGGCTAGGACATGACACCCATAAATAACCTGTGCAGTATATTCACACATGTAGCAATAACACTAATAAAAGAATTTAGACAGGAAATATAGGGAAGGGAACATGTTGAGGGGTTCACAATATAAGGAATCAAAAACAGTGATAAAACTAGATCAATCAATATGCCTTAAACAAATAAGAACAAGTAAAAGCGGTAAAGAAAACTGCACGACATCACCTTTTGTTTTTTTACCCTCAACCTCACCATATAAAACAATAGAACGGGATGGGATCACCCTTCGTGCATTAACTCTCTCATAATATGACACGGCATCACCCTTCGCGCATTATCACCCACAAAATATGTCACGGCATCACCCTTCGTGCATTAACACTCGCTCACAAATATTGCACGACATCACCTTTCGTGCTTTACACTCTCCCTCACCAAAACAAGGAACAATAACAACGGAGAGATAGAAATATCAAAAATCAATCTTACTTCAACATTTAATGCCATAATACCAACATCAACGTTGAGTCAATACTCAATAAATACCCAATTTCAGTAAAACATGATAAAAGTTGCTCAACATAACAAATGGCTAAGCTAAGCATGAACAATACGATTAAAGACTACAACAGTTACCAGAATAAGAATCACTCGCATGCTATGACTCAACAACAGCATATAGGTGCTCGTCACCTCACCTATGCATTGTAATCAACAACAAACACGTAACAAATAGTCAAATAATACTTAATCCTCAAGCCAAAGTTAGACACGACACTTACCTCGATCCATAGGCCAAATTCAAAGCTCAACCACCGTTTTTCCTCTAAATTCCACCTTCAAACCACCTGTATCTAGTCATAATTAATTTAATACATTAATTATTGCTAAAAAATTAACTCCAATACATAAGTGTAGGTTTCCCAACCTTTCCCCCAAAAGTCAAAAATCGACCTCGGGCCCGCTTGGTCAAAACTCGGGGTTCGGACCAAAACTCATTTATCCATTCACCCCCGAGCCCGAATATGTAATTAGTCTTGGAATCCGACTCTAAATTGAGGTTTAAATCCCCAATTTGCATCCCCTCCCCCCCCCCCCCCCCCCACCCCCCCCCCCCCCCCCCAAATTCTTCCAAAATCCCTAATTTTTACCATGAACACCCTAGATTTTAGATGAAAATTTCATGAAATACAATGGGTAATTGAAGGAAAATGGTTTGGAATCACTTACCAACACTTTGGGGAAGATATTGCCTTTTGAAAATCGCCCTTAGGTTTTCTATCTTTTGAAAGTTTGAACCGATATAATTGAACTCACTACCCAACAACTTTCGCACCTGCAGTGCAGAGGTCGCACCTGAGGATCCGCTTCTGCAAAAAAAGGCTGGGCCGACTGGGACCGCATATGCCGACTATGTTCCGCTTATGCGGTCCTGCTCCTGCGGAGAAAATCCCGCATCTACGGAAACTGGGCTTCCATCCTTGGGTCGCACCTGCAGAGCTTGGCTCGCACCTGCGACCAAAGGCTCGCAGGTGCGGGCACACTAGATCCGGTGCACCAGCAGCCCTGTTGAGTTTTAAACTCAACTTGCGCATCGTTTGAATGACACCCGAGCCCTCGGGGCTCCAAACCAAACATGCACAAAAGTACCAAAACATCATACAAACTTTCTCGTGCGATTAAATCGCCAAAATAACATCTAAAACTACGAATTTAGCACCATATTGAATGAAATTTTTAAGAAAGTTTCAAAACCTCTATTTTCACAACCGAATCACGTCAAACTAACTCCGTTCCTCACCAAATTTCACAAACAAGTACTAAATATCATAACGAACATGTACTGGGCTCCGGAACTAAAATAAGGACTCGATACCAACAAGATCAAACATTAACCAATTTATTAAAACCATTAAAATTTCAATATTTTAACTTTTTTTAACAAAAAATCATATCTCGAGTTAGGGACCTCGGAATTCGATTCCGGGTATACGCCCATGTCCCATATTTCAGTAAGGACCCACCGGGACCTTCAAAATACAGGTCCGGGTACGTTTACCTAAAACGTTGACCGAAGTCAACTAAAATCAACTTTTAAGGCAAAAGTGTTTATTTTCATCATTTTCAACATAAAAGCTTTCACGAAATCACGCCCGGACTGCGCACGCAAATTGAGGAGGGTAAAAATAAGATTTGTAAGGCTAAAAAGTGCGGAATCGAGTTCTAACATATAAGATGACCTTTCGGGTCATCATAATCTCCACCTCTAAAATAATTGTTCGTCCTCGAAACGGACATAGAAAAGTACCTGAACTGGTGAATAGGTGGGGGTATCTACTCCGCATGTCCGGCTCGGACTCCCAAGTAGCTACCTCAACAGGTTGACCTCGCCACTGCACTGGAACTGAAGTATAACTCTTTGACCTCAACTCACGAACCTGCCAGTCTAGAATAGGCACCAGCTCCTCCTCATAAGTCAAATCCTTGTCCAACTGGACAGAGCTGAAATCTAACACGTAGGACGGGTCACCATGATACTTCTGGAGCATGGACACATGGAATACTGGATGAACTGTTGATAACCCCAGAGGCAACGCAAGTCTATAAGCAACCTTACTCACTCTTTCGAGGATCTTAAAAGGCTCGATATATCTAGGGCTCAATTTTTCCTTCTTTCCAAACCTCATGACACCCTTTATGGGTGACACCCGCAACAACACTCTCTCCCTGACCATGAATACCACATCACAAACTCTACGGTTGGCATAACTCTTTTTCCTGGACTGAGTTGTGCGAAGTCAGTCATGTTTAATATTGACCTGGTCCAAGGCCTCGTACACTAGATTTGTACCAATAACCGAGCCTCCCCCGGCTCAAACCATCCAATTGGCGACCGGCACCGCCTACCATATAATGCCTCACATGGAGCCATCTAAATACTCGAGTAGTAGCTGTTGTTGTAGGCGAACTCTGCAAGGGGCAAGAACTGGTCTCACGATCCTCCGAAGTCTATAACACAAGCGCGGAGCATATCCTCCAAGATTTGAATAGTGCGCTCGGATTGTCCGTCCGTCTGAGGATGGAATGTTGTGCTCAATTCTACTCGCGTCCCCAACTCGCGTTGTACTTCCCTCTTAAAGTGCGAGGTAAACTGCGAACCTCCATCAGAAATGTTAGACACGGGCACACCATGAAGACGGACGATCTCTCGAATATAAATATCTGCCAACCGCTCTGAAGAGTAGGTAACTGCCACAAGAATGATGTGTGCTGACTTAGTCAGCCTATATACAATGACAACAACGGCATCGAACTTCCTCTGAGTCCGTGGGAGTCCAAAAGCAAAGTCCATAGTGATACTCTCCCATTTCCACTGAGGAATCTCTATATGCTGAAGCAAACCACTGGGTCTCTGATGCTCATACTTCACCTGCTGACAATTCAGGCACCGAGCTACATAAGCAACTATATCCTTCTTCATCCTCCTCTATTAATAATGCTGCCGCAAGTCCTAGTATATCTTGGCAGCGCCTGGGTGAATACAATATCGAGAACTATGGGCCTCCTCAAGGATCAACTCACGAAGGCCATCAACATTAGGCACACACACGCGACCCTGCATCCTAAAAACTCTGTCATCTCCAACAGTAACCTGCTTGGCACCACCGTGTCGTATTGTGTCCCTAAGGACCAACAAATGAGGATCATCATATTGTCGATCTCTGATACGCTCAAATAAGGAAGGTCGAGCGAGGGTGCAAGATAGAACACGGATGGGCTCTGAAATATCCAACCTCATAAACTGGTTGGCCAAAGTCTGAACATCTTAAGCTAGCAGTTTGTCACCGACTGGAATGAACACAGGGCTGCCCATACTCGCTGCCTTCCTACTCAATTCGTCGACCACCACATTGGCCTTCCCCGGATGATACAATATGGTGATACCATAGTCTTTAAATATCTCTAACCACCTCCTCTGCCTCAAATTGAGATCCTTTTTCTTGAACAAATACTGAAGGCTGCGATGATCCGTGAAAACCTCACACGACACGCCATAAAGATAGTGTCTCCAAATCTTCAGGACATGAATAATGGCTGCCAACTCTAAATCATGGACATAGTAATTCTTCTCATGAACCTTCAACTGCTGAGACGCACATGCAATCACCCTGCCCTCCTGCATCAATACTGCTCCGAGTCCAACACGGGAGGCATTAATATATACCGTGTAAGATCCTGAACCTGATGGTAACACCAACATCAGCGTTGTAGTCAAAGTTGTCTTGAGCTTCTGAAAGCTCACCTCACACTCGTCCGACCACCTGAATGGGGCACCTTTCTGGGTCAACCTTGTCAACGGGGATGCTATAGATGAAAACCCCTCCATAAATCGATGGTAATAACCCGCCAAACCTAAGAATCTCCTGATCTCCTTGGCTGAAGTGGGTCTAGGACAGTTCTTGACTACCTCGATCTTCTTAGGATGTACCAGAATTCCCTCTGCTGATACAACGTGGCCCAAGAAAGCGACTGAATCCAACCAAATCTCACACTTCGAAAATTTAGCATACAACTGACTGTCCCTCAAATAGCACTAGCCTAAGGTGCTACTCATGCTTCTCCCGACTGTGGGAGTATATCAAGATGGCATCAATAAACACAATCTCAAAGGAATCCAAATAAGGCTTGAACACTTGGTTCATCAAATCCATAAATATTGTCGGGGCATTGGTCAACCCAAATGACATCAGCATAAACTCATAGTGCACATACCGCGTCCAAAAAGCTGTCTTAGGGACATCGAATGCCCCAATCCTCAACTAATGGTAGCCAGATATCAAATCAATCTTCAAAAACACCTTGGCACCCTAAAGCTGATCAAATAAATCATCAATCATCGGCAATAGATACTTGTTGTTGATGGTAACTTTGTTCAACTGCCGATAATCTATGCACATCCTCATAGACCCATCATTCTTCTTCACAAAAAAAATGGTGCACCTCAAGGCAAGACACTAGGTCTAATGAAGCCCTTATTAAGCAAATCCTATAACTGTTCCTTCAATTCTTTTAACTTTGGTGGGGCCATCCGGTATGGCGGAATGGAAATGGGCTGAGTGCTCGGAGCCAAATCAATAAAAAAAGTCAATATCCCTATCGGGTGTAATCCCCGGTAGGTCTGCAGGAAATACCTCTGGAAACTCACGAACAACAGGCACAGAAGCCATGGAAGGAACCTCCGCACTAGAATTACAAATATAAGCCAAATAGGCCAAACACCCCTTCCCGACCATACGCTGAGTCTTCATATAAGAAATAAACATGTTGGTAGAATGCCCATGAGTCCCTCTCCACTCTAATAGAGAAAACCCCGGCAAGGCTAAGGTCATCATCTTGGCGTGACAGTCCAAAATAGGGTGATAAGGTGGCAGCCAATCCATGCCCAATATAACATCGAAATCAACCATATCGAGGAGTAGGGGTGTTCATGGTTTGGTTTGGATCGGTTTTTCCCTAAAAAGAAACCAAATCAAGTAAGTCGGTTCTTAAAATGTTGGAACCAAACCAATTAAGTCGGTTTTTTAGAGATTCAGTTTTTGTCGATTTTTATCACTTTTTCGGTTTTTTCGGTTATTTATCGGTTTTTTCTTAAATATGAGACATACACTACCAAACACATATTCCACGGCGACTACAGTTTCTAAGTAACACTAACAAGCCAATTGTCTTTGAGAAATCTATCTTTTACGATGATATATTGATGATAAATGAATCAAATAGTGATGAATAATTTAAGTCAATTAAAAATCGATTATTTTTAAAATGAAATAATTCTTGTACTTAGTAAAAGCAAACTACAAATCAAACTAGAATGTAAAGGCAAAAAATTAGATTATTGTTATTGCAAAGAACTAGACTTATAATACAAATGACTAATATGTATCATAACACTTTAGAAACTTTATATATAAATATATATATATATATATATATATA
>ML280229.1:85916-108617 GCA_005239495.1 Nicotiana undulata
TGTGTGTGTGTGTGTGTGTGTGTGTGTGTGTGTAATAATAAATTTAAATATCTGCTTCTATAGTCGGTTTGGTTCGGGTTTTTTCGATTTTTTTTATTAAAACCAAAACCATACCAATTTTGATCGGTTTTTGAAATTCAAAACCAAAACCAAACCAAATCTAAAAAGTATCGGCTTGGTTCGGTTTTTGGTTTGGTTTGATTTTTCAGGTTTTTATGAACAACCCTATCGAAGAGTAGAAGGTCTACACTGTTCTCAAGACTCCTAATAATGACCACATACGAACGATATACACAATCTATAATAATAGCATCCCCCACAGGTGTGGACACATATACCAGGGGCACTCAAGGAATCACGAGGTACAACCAAATACAAAGCAAAATAAGATGACACATAGAAGTAAGTAGACCCCTGATCAAATAGAACTGAAGCATCTCTATTGCAAACTGAAACAATACCTGTAATAACAACATCGGACGACTGAGCCTCAAGTCTGGCTGGAAAAACATAACATCGGGTTGGGCCCCACCACTCTAAACCATATCTCTGGGACGACCTCTAGCTGGCGGGCCTCCACCTCTAACGGTCTAACCTCCACCTCTAACAATCTGGCCCCTACCTCTAACTGCCTGACCCCTGCCTCTGACTGGCTGAGCAGGTGGTGTAGCTACTGGTTCCGGAACCATGGCACGAGAACTCTGGTGTTGTGAATTGCTCGACGCACGAGGGAAATATCTAGCAATGTGCCTCGGATCACCACAAGTATAACAAGACCTCGGCTGTTGTGATTGTTGGCCGTGAAACTGATCCTGTCGACCTAAATAACCACCCTGAAAGCTTTGGAGAGGAGGTACACATATAGGAGTTGGCGGTGCACTATAGGCTGGCTGATCAGAATAAGGCATATAAGGACCACAACCACTTGGGGCACAGTGGGATTCCTGGAGTGCTGAATGAAATATCCTGGGAGGATGTCCTCTACCATAAGTACGCCCCCCCTCCAGATGAAGCATCGTCGAACCCACCGGAATGACGAGGTCTCTTGTCCGACCCTTGACCTCTATATCCAAGAACCATCTCAACTCGCCTGGTAAAATTAGCCGCATCATGGAAAGAAATTTCACTCCTAATCTCCTTCGCCATCTGCAATCTAATAGGCTAAGCAATACCCTCAATAAACCTCTTCACCCCCCCCCCCCCCCATCTCTCTCTCTCTCAGTAGGAAGCAGAAGAATAGCATGACGGGCCAAATCCACAAAACGGGTCTCATACTAAGTAACGGTCATGCTGCCCTGCTGGAGACGCTCGAACTGACGTCGGCGCTCCTCTCTCAAGCTGATAGGCAAAAACTTCTCCAAGAAGAGATGAGAGAACTGATCCCAAGTAAGAGAAGGTGACCTAGCTGGTCTGGTCAATAAATAATCCCTCCACCATTTCTTGGCAGAACTAGTCATCTGAAAATCAGCAAAGTCGACCCCATTGGTCTCCAATATACCCATGTTCCAAAGAACCTCGTGGCAACTATCAAGATACTCCTGAGGATCCTCTGAAGTAGCACCACTGAAATGAACTGGACAAAGCTTTCCAAACATATCCAATCTCCACAAGGCCTCAGAGGACATAGCTGACCCATCACCGGGCTACGCCGCAACAACCGGCTGAACTACTCCAACTGGATGAGCTACTGGAGTCTAAAACTGGGGAGCCATCTACTCCGGAGTATGAGTGGAAGGAGTCCAAGCTCCTCCTCCAGCCTGAGAAATGGCTGGTGCCATGGGGAATGCGCCAGTCTGGGACACTCTCTCCATAAGGCCCACCAATTGGACCTGGGCATCCTGAAGTACTGAGTGGCAATAAACCCCTCCGGACCTGAGCTGGTCCGGCATAAATAGTCTAAGCTGGAACCTCCTTATCAAACTCTACCTGAGGCTCCACGGCTGGGATTGCTGCTCGGGCCCTAGGGTGAGCCTTGCCCCTGCCTCATCCTCTGGCACGGCCTCATTCTCGACCGCTGCCCCTCATAGGAGTTGCTGCTGGGGGATCTGGCTGCTGCTCATCTGAAGAAGCGGTACGCGTCCTCGCCATCTACGAGAGAATAAGAATATGAGAGTCAATCAGTATTTGAGAAAAACAAAATCGCACGACGGAGTTGAATAAAAGTGAAACTTGTTCCTAACTTTATAACCTCTGGGAGATAAGTACAGACATCTCCGTACCGATCCCCCAGACTCTACTAAGCTTGTCCGTGAATTGTGAGACCAAGGCAACCTAGTGCTCTGATCCCAACTTGTCACGACCCAGAATTCCCACTGTCGGGACCGTGATGACGCCTAACATTCACTTGCTAGGCAAGCCAATATCAGAGACTCAATACGCAAAAATCTTAAAATTTACCATGAGTAACAACAATTAACACATAATGAATTAATAAGAAAGCGGAAATTCATAACAAAATCGAGTATTTATACATAACTACCCATGATCTAGAGTCACAACTCATGGACTTCTATGATTTATCTACAAATATTAGGCTGAAAGAAAATACAATTGTTTATGAGTCAAAGAAATAGTAAACGAAAACAGGTAGAAGGGGACTCCAGGGTTTGCGGACGTCGGCAGATCTACCTTAGGTCTCCTTTGCAGTGAAGTCAACAACTAGTCTCAGGATCGGCTCGGAGCGACACCAAAATCTGCACAGGAAGTGCAGAGTGCAGTATCAGTAAAACCAACCCCATGTACTGGTAAGTGCCGAGCCTAACCTCGGCAAAGTACTGACGATACTAGGACAAGACACCCACAAAGAACATGTGCAGTATAATCACACGTGTAGCAATAACAATAATAAAAGAATTTAGACAGGAAATATAGGGAAGGGAACATGCTGAGGGGTTCACAATATAAGGAATCAAAAACAATGATAAAATTGGATCAATCAATATGCCTTAAACAGATAAAAACAAGTAAAATCGGTAAAGGAAATTGCATGGCATCACCCTTCGTGCGTTTACTATCAACCTCACCATATGAAACAATAGAACGACACGACATCACCCTTCGTGCGTTAACTCTCTCATAATATGACACGGTATCGCCCTTCGTGCATTATCACTCACAAAACATGGCACGACACCACCCTTCGTGCATTAACACTCACTCACAAACATTGCACGACATCACCCTTCGTGATTTATACTCTCCCTCACCAAAACAAGGAACAATAACAACGAAGAGATAGAAATATCAAAAATTAGTCTTACATCAACATTTAATGCCACAATACCAACCTCAACCTTGAGCCAATACTCAACAAATACCGAATTTCAATAAAACATGATAAAAGTTGCTCAACATAAAAAATGGCTAAGCTAAGCATGAACAATATGATTAAAGACTACAACAGTTACCAAAATAAGACTCACTCGTAGCCTATGACTCGACAACAACACATAGGTGCTCGTCACCTCACTTACGCATTGTACTCAAAAACCAAACACGTAGCAAATAGTCAAATAATACCTAAATCCCTCAAGCCAAAGTTAGACACGATACTTACCTCGACCCATATACCAAATTCAAATCTCAACCATCGCTTTTCCTCTAGATTCTACCTCCAAACCACCAGTATCTAATCATAATTAACTTAATAACATTAATTATTTCTAAAAGATCAACTTCAATACATAAGTGTAGGTTTCCCAAACTTTCCCCCAAAAGTAAAAAAGACCCCGGGCCCGCTTGGTCAAAACTCGAGGTTCGAACCAAAAATCATTCACCCCCGAGCCCGAATATGTAATTAGTTTCGGAATCCGACCCCAAATTGAGGTCTAAATAGTTGACTTGAAAATCGCTCATATGTCTTCTATCTTTTGAAAGTTTGAAGAAATAGCTTGAATCTCGATATAATTGAACTCACTGCGCAGCGACTTTCGCACCTGCGGTGCAGAGGTAGCACCTGCGGATCCGCTTCTGGGGACCAGGTGTCCACTTCTGCGAAAAAAGGCTGGGCTGATTGGGGTCGCATCTGTAGACTGGGTTCTGCTTCTGCGGTCCCGCTCCAGTGGAGAAATTCCCGCATCTGCCAAAACTGGCCTTCCATCCTTGGGTCGCACCAGCGGAGCTTTTATCGCACCTGTGAGCTCGCAGGTGCAGGCACACCATATTTGGTGCACCAGCAGCCCTGTTGAGTTTTAAACTCAACTTGCGCATCGTTCGAATGGCACCCGATCCCTAAGGGCTTCAAACCAAACATGCACACAAGTCCTAAACATCATATGAACTTGCTCGTGCGATCAAATCTCCTAGATAACATATAAAACTATGAATGTAGCACCAAATTGAATGAAATTTTTAAGAAAGTTTCAAAACCTCTATTTTCACAACTGAATGCCCGAATCACGTCAAACCAACTTTGTTCCTCACCAAATTTCATAATTAAGTACTAAATATCATAACGGATTGGTACCGGGCTCCGGAACCAAGATACGGACCCGATACCAACAAGATCAAACATTAACCAATTTCTTAAAACCATTAAAATTTCAGTCTTTCAACTTTTTTAACAAAAAATCATGTCTCGATCTAGGGAGCTCGGAATTCGATTCTGGACATACACCTAGATCCCATATTTTATTACGGACCGACCGGGACCTTCAAAATACGGGTCCGGATCCGTTTACCCAAAACGTTGACCAAAATAAATTAAAAACTTTTTAAGGCAAAAATTATTATTTTCATCATTTTCAACTTAAAAGCTTTTCGAAAATCATGCCCCGACTGCGCACGTAAATTGAGAAGGGTAAAAATGAGATTTTGAAGGCTAAAAAGTGAGGAATATAATTCTAACACATAAGATGACCTTTCGAGTCATCACACTCCTCCGAAAGGTACCATTCACACTGTTAATGATGCAGGTAATGACGTCGTCGCTGCCATTTTAAGAAAAATAGAGGAAATGGAGAACGAGAATAAAGCTCTCTGCGACCAAATAAGGGAACACCAAGAGAGGGTTGATAAGATACTAGGCGCCCCAAAACTTCTTCCAAAATAGGATATTGGCCGGTTCGTGGAACAACCGTAATGCGACGAGGTTGCACCACATGTTATACCCAAAACATTCAAGATGCCTGATAAGTGGGGATTTTAACCTATTATTTGCTCTTTTTTACTTGTGTTTTAGGCAAAAAATGCTTGAAGGTATTCCCGGAAACTAATGAAATATGCTTGCTTGCAGTAAATGTTCAAAATGAGCCAAAGGAACCATAATCAACTCACAAATAAGTCAAAAATTGAACAAAAATAAGGACTGGGAAAAGAGATCTGAAGCGCGGACCGCACAAATATTATGTGGACGCGATAGCCAAGATGCGGTTGCGGTCATAATTACGCGGTCTGCGAGACGGAGATTCAGAGGGTGTGATTTTTAGCTAAAAGATGAGCGCGGACCACACCAGAAATGTGCGGCCGTGAAAGTCCCTGTGCGACCGCGATTGAAATTACGCAGACCGTGATGACTGAGATTCAGATAGCTGACAACTCAAGTAAAAGAGAGAATTGCGGGCCGCGCCAGCAATGTGCGGCCGCGATCGAAATTTTGCGGTCCGCAAGATGAAGAATCAGAGAGTTAATTTAATGCCAAACTCAAGCAAGTGCCAATCACATCACTTTTATGCGGCCACATAATCTGGAGCGCGACCGCATAATCTGGAGCGCGCCCGCACTTGGAATTATGTGACCGCGAAAGCTCAACTCAACCCAGATCCAAAAGAGAAGAACGCGGACCACATCAAAATTATGCGGCCGCACAACCTCCGCAGAGGCATTTTTGTCAGATATTTCCAGCTTAGTATAAATAGAACTTTTTGTTTTTTTAGGTTATGTTATGTCTTGTATGAGCACGTGAGACGACTGGATTTCCTGTTTTGGGAAATTTTGTACTAGATTCACTTCTTAACATTAGATTTTCATTCCTTAATTTCATATTATGGATTTTATCTTCATTTCATCTTTAATTTATGTTATTTACACGAGTAACACCCGACTTGAGCTAATATCACTTGATTTGCATGAATACCCATTTGGACTTGAGAAAGCCAAATTGAGCAAAATCACTCAAACTACCGAGAGGTATAGAGTGAGTACTCGGGTGTGATAGCTATATTACAATCCCAACTAATCAAGCTTGTCCTAGATTTTTCTACCCGTTAGATATCCGCCTAGGTAGAAGTCACTACCCTAGTCTCTTTAAACACTTGAAAAACAACAACAAAAATATTGCCCTTAGTTTCAATTATTGCATACAATAGAGTAAAGTTAGAAGTAGAATAAAACCCAAACTTGTGGAAGTGTAATTAGATTCAAAACCCGCATCTAGCTTAGATATAAACCTAATTCCAAACAATTAACTCCCTGTGGATTCGATCCCGACCTAGTTGGGTTAAAACTGCATCGACCATCCTCGCTACTCAATAGTAGTGTAGTCTTGGACCCGATCAATGCCGCCATACTTAAAAATATATGACGGTGCAATGGACCCTGAGGATCATATCATCCATTACGTCACCGCAGTGAAAGGCAACGACCTCACCAAAGAACAAGTGGCGTCACTACTGCTAAAGAAGTTCACTGAAACCCTAACCAGGGGAGCCCTGACATGGTATTCACAAATACCAACACATTCCATAGAAACATTTGAGGAAATGGCCGATAAGTTCGTCACCGCCCACGCTGGAGCCAAGAAAGCGGAAGCCAGGTTGAATGATATATTCGCTATTAAACAGTCACCCGACGAAGGACTCACGGACTTCCTTGCCCGATTCAATAGAGTGAGAATGACCCTTCCAAACGTATCGGAGGGAATGAAGGTAGCAACTTTCCAGAACGGGCTGAACAGGAACGGGTCAAGGGCGACTAGAAAGTTGTTGAGCAGGCTCATGAAATATCCTCCCAGTACCCGGGAAGAAATACACAAAGCTTACGATGCCGAGGTGAGAGCGGATGAAGACGACCTCAATGGACCAACCCAGCGGTTGACATCGGTCCATATGGAGTCAATAAAAGACCACCGAAACGACGGGCAAAGGGACCATGTAGTTCCGCGCCTCAATCATGAAAGACACCATCCTTACATCAGAACTACCGTCCAACCGCCTCCCCGCCATGGAGATGGTCCACCCAGGCCGCAGATAGGGACACCGAAACAAAAGAGGTATGCCTCCACTATTATCCGCTCATAACTTTTGTGTTTCTCCTTCAGAAATAGTCTACGCCCTAGAGAAGCTCGACCCTAAGGTGAAGTGGCCACAAAAGATGAAGTCTGATCCGAGCACCAGAAAGTCGAATGCCTTCTGTGAATTCCATCAGGAGCAGCTCCCAAGAATGTTATTACATCGCCCAAGACTGCACATACACTCAACAGTTGAAAGGCAAAAGCGCAGACAGTGACGAGCAAAGAGACGTCATCAAAGACCCCAACGTCATGGAAGCCACGGGATCAACTGTGGAAGACCTCGATCCCATTTAGTTGGATGAAAACGACCACAACAAAAAAGCTTACATCGGCCACAAACTCTAGGAGCCGAGTAAATTGCATAAATTTTTAACTGACAATGCCGACCTGTTTGCCTTCTCCCATGCAGATATGCCAGGCATCTCGAAGGAAATAGCAACACACAAGCTGAATGTCGACCCACTCAACCCATTGGTACGACAAATTAGAAGAAAAATCAACGCCGCAATAAATAATGTCGTCCACGAAGAAGTAGAAAAATTGCTCTCAAATAGTTCCATCAGAGAATCAAAGTATCACCAATGGATCGCCAACGTGGTCATGGTGAAAAAGAAAACGGGAAATGGCGCATGTGCGTGGACTTCACAGATCTGAACAAGGCCTGCCCAAAAGATTCATTCTCGTTGCCTCACATTGATCAGCTCATCGACGCAATAGCGGGGCACAAGCCGTTAAGTTTCTTGGATGCCTACTCAGGTTACAACCAAATCCTCATGGAGGAGGAGGACCAGAAAAAACCACTTTTATCACCCACCAAGGGACGTACTGCTTCAGAGTCATGTCGTTCGGACTGAAAAACGTAGGGGCAACCTATCAGAGGCTAAAACCAAAATATTCAAAGAGAAGCTCGACAAGATGATAGAGGTATATATAGACGACATGTTGGTCAAGTTGAAAAGAAAAGAGGTCACTATTGACCACCCGAGGGAGGCCTTCAGCATACTTAGGCGATACGGCATGAAGCTGAACCCCGAGAAATGCACCTTCGACGTGACCTCAGGACAGTTCCTCAGTGTTTTGGTGTCACAGAGAGGAATTGAAGTTAACCCCGACCAAATAAAGGCTATAGAGGGAATACCTTAAAACTTGACCAATAAGAAGCAGGTGCAAAAGCTGACTAGACGAATAGCTTCCCTGTCGAGGTTCATCTCACGATCCTCTGATAGATGCCACAAATTTTTTGGCGTGCTCAAGAAGGACAACAGACTCCAATGGAATTCCGAGTGCGTCAATTCCCTAATAGAATTAAAAGCATATCTATCCTCGCCCCCACTACTTGCCAAGGCAGAACCCGGAGAAAACCTTCTAATCTACTTGGCTGTGTCCAACGTCGTGGTGAGCGCAGTCTTGGTCCGCGAAAACAAAGGTACACAATCTTTAATCTATTACATTAGAAAAACTTTGGTCGATGCCGAGTACCCCTACCTCGAAAATCTGGCCCTGGCTTTAGTCGTAGTTTCACGAAAGCTCAGACCTTATTTCAAATACCACCCACCTCGGTAGTCACGGCCTTTCCCCTGAGGAGTATCCTACATAAACCCGAGCTGTCAGGCAGGTTGGCTAAATGGGCCATTGAGTTAAGAGAGCACAATATAATATATCAGCCCCGAACAACGATTAAGTCGCAAGTACTCGCTGACTTCGTCGACGGCTTCAACGCCAAAATAATGCCTGAAGTCGAGAGGGAAGCCACTAGCAATTCCCCTGAGTTACCCGGCCTATGGATTCTATACACCGATGGCACCTCCAATGCGTCAGGATCTGTACTGGGACTCGTACTCGAGGTCGCAACAGGCAAAGTAATTCGCTAGTCCATACGGTGTCCTAATATGACTAACAACGAGGCCGAGTATGAGGCCGTGATTGTAGGATTAAAACTGGCCCTCAAATACGGAGCACGACGAGTCATCCTCCGATGTGACTCACAGCTCGACGTCAATCAAGTCACAGGGACTTCCCAAATCATAAGTCACAAAACGCGAAGAAAGGTGAGTGAACGTAGTTCAAATAGGAAAAATACTTACGAGAAAAATTCCACTGCTCAGGGAACCCGCTTGGGCTCGCCACCACGTGCTCGGTTTTTATGTAGAAATAGTTGAACCAAAAGACGGTTTGCTTTGTCGTCCATTCCCTCCACCAGTCCTTTAGTTCCGCGGTGGCGAAGATAAATCATTGTGCCCATGTAGAAGCTCGGCGCAAAAAGGTGCAACAGATGACGAATAGAGACTTCGCACCCGGCCAGCTCCGCAAATTTCGTCAACATCAGAATTTTTTTGTAAAGATAAGGGGAAAGTTGCGTCGGGCAGATGCCGTAAAAATGACATAACTCTTTCGCAAATGAAGGAAGTGGAAGAGAATAGCCCACCAAGAATGGGTAGGCATATAATGCACAATACTCGAGCCAACGAACTTGTATCACATCATCCCCCGCCGGAACGATATCGATATGGGTGGGGATGCAGAATTTAGATTTAAGGGCGGAGATATGCTTCAACTCCATCTTGGACCTTACTAGCTCGGGGTCCGGAACGACTTCCTTGGAGAAGTCGGACATTGAAGTTGGATTACGGGGAACAACCTCCTCCACCACGGGGAAACTCTCATCCTCCATAACCATGGGTTCTCCGCCACTAGAGGGCATGGCCACCGATAATGGGGTAGCGTCGGAGATCGTCTCAGAGTTAGGAATCAAGTTAGTCATTTTACGGTAATGTGTGTGCTGTGGAGGCGGAAGAAAAAAGGTGTTTACTGTGGAAGAAATAGATATCAAGAACTGAGGAAGAAGAAGAAGGAGGAACAAAATGCAACGGTGGAGTTAGAAAATTCGAAAGTTTACCTTAGAAACTTTCCTCTCTACTTATAGACAACATTGGCGACCAAACCGGTGCAAATAACCGTCAGTGGCCCTAGAATCGAAGCGATAGAGGCTCGAGAAATGATACTACGCATTGGGAAGATGTGCAATGATGACGCATGTGGCCATGGCGTCATCCCATGCTTACTTCGCTGACCACGGCCCTTGGAACGACATGTCACAATTTCGACGACGATTACTTCTGCTCTGCCATCATGTCGGCATTTCTCCTGAACGACTGCTGATAAAGTCCTCTCACTAAGGTCGACCAAGAAGACGACCTCAATATGCGGAGGGACTAACTGTATGGGTCAAAATCGGACTAGGTTCATTGAATGCAAATGAACGAGTTATGATCGAGGTCGAGCAGGGCCCAATAGGTGGGAGTCACCAAGCGAGAGACCGAGACCGAGGTCAAGTTGAGAAGGGTTGTGGTAACGACTAGGATAGTCTTAGAACTACGAAAAGGAATATTCTGGTGAATATTCCCCCTGATTGTACTTTTTAGGGTTTCCTAAGAATATCCCTTATAAATAGAAGAGATAGGGAACAAAAAGGGGATCTTCACTTTTCTAATAAGCTAACTTGTAAGAAGTTGGCCATTGAAAGAATATATGAAAAGTTTGTCTTGCTGCCGTGATTGATTTCATTATTTATTTTGTCCTTCCACTCACAAGATCCAAGTACACTTTGTCCATCATCTTATTCAACTATCACACGTTGTTGTTAGAAGGAGGAATCATCCGCATCATTCAATATTTGAGTGAATCATTTGTCCTATTTACATTTATTACCATTTAGCATATTTATTGCCTATCATTACCCTTTCATTCATCAACATTCATTGAGCGCATCCTAGGCATTGATAACCTTGAATGTTATCCCATATCATCAATATCTAATAACCTTGGATCTATGATTTATTATGTTTAACTAAAATTTGCGCATTATCAAATTATTTAATTAGTTTAACAAAGAGTTTAACATTTTTTGGTCAAACAATAATCAATTCTCAGATTTTGTAACCTTTATTTACATGAATTACCATTTCAGAAGCCTCTGAAATATTCAATTTTAGAACCAAACGTAAAACTTCATCGAGCTAAAAGCTGCTTTTGGTAAAAATAGCAAAAGTTAGTAAACGGGTAATCATATTCTACTATCTAATAAGAGGGAGTTAGCACACAGCTAGACGACACGCCTGTTTGAGACTTCAAGAATAATTTGGTCATTTCAATATAATGGAATATGTTGATAGGCTAAAATGGAATATTACTGTAGCTGTTGTATAAAATTTTGGGTATCTTGACTAATCTGTCCTTTGCTCATGTCATTGTCTGTCTCTACACAATACACACTTCTCACGGTAGCTTTGGTTACCTTACTTTGTACCTCCCCCATGAGGGCCCCACGTCCCATCCCCACTCAAATCGTTTCCCCTCTGCATTTTCCAACAATTCATTTCATTGCAAGTATCATTATTTACTAATTGCATGTTGATCTTTTAGCTTCTAATTGGATGATTAGTATGAAGTAAATTACCATTATATGTAAATTATATGACTAATTTTTTGGAAATCGTTATAAATTATTTTAAAAACAATTCCATCCACTCTTTTTTTGTTAAATAACCACAAGTGGCGTAAATATTTTTGAAGTGGAAAAAAAGAAATTTTGGTGTACTTAATCATATTAAATATATAATTAACCTGCTTGATGATAAAAATAATAAAAGAACACTACAATTTTACTTCTAATAGTATCATATCATTATGCAATATTAAACTACCTCTTTTTGATTAAATACACTGTTGTACAATTGCTTAGATTCAATAAAGACATAATAAAACTTATTAACTTAAAATTACTTGAAAATATAATCAACTACTAATTATTTTTTCAGATAAGTTCAACACTAGACTATAATATAGAAAATTGTATTACACTATCCTCAATACATGTAAAATGAGTTTAAGAAACTGACATGGATTAACTTATTAATTTATTAATTTCAAATATTTGATTATCAAATTTCATTTTAATATCGTTTTGACTAATTTCTAAAGTAAATAACAAAACATATTTATTCGAAAGCCAGACTTTATTTACTCAACAATTGGTTAATAAAAATAAAATGAATTAAGCATACGATAGTAACATGAAAAACTGAAATGATATGTAGCATTTTAATATTTAAAGATAAAGTATTACGAAGCTATTTGATTAGTTGAGCAGATTAATATGATATTATCACCGATTAAACTTTTTTAACAATATAGAAGATGAGAGATAACTACCAAAATAGACATTTAAATTATAACATAAGGTGAAAAAGAAAAACTCAAGGAAATGTACGAAGAAATTGAGAGAAAATGGAGAATTAAGATTGGACACAAAAATTCCTAATGCATCTATAAAAAAGAATTAAAACCTCTAACTTTGACTAAGGATGAATGTAAATTAATTTTTGACACAGAGACTTTACACAAATATTGAGGATCAATAGTAAGAAGACAAATATATAGAGATCAATTACAAGAAGACGATTGTGTACCTAGAATGGAATTGATAGTTTTGAAGCAACAAAGAACGTATTTAAAGTAAAATGTAAGGAGAAAAAGAGTTTTTATTTATTTATTAATATACGGTAGAAAAAATAAGAATTCAAAATGTCATCATGTAATTATCATCAATTTTTTGCCCCTTTAAAAATTGAGGCATGTAATTACCTCATTTTAATAACGCTTAATTTTATATTGACTAAGTAATTATATATGAAGATAAATATATCAAACTGTATAATTTATTGTAACTTAATTGCAATAAAATTTTTACACATAAATATATATTTGAGTATAATTTATTGGGCCCGTATACCACGGGCCTACGCCTATCTAGTTACTAGTATAATATACTCCAATAGTAATCCACAATTAATTCTATATGAATACTGTACATTAAAACTTGAGATCCGAGTATACAATGAATTCTATGTACTCTAATATTTAATAAGTTCCACTAAATATTAAAACAGTTCGCTGCAGTTGTTCTCATACACACTGCGACTTCCACGTGCTGGCGCCAAGTTTCAAATAGTCAAACCATAAACTATTTTCCAAATTTGGAGTTGCATTTGTCCCATTTACCGGTTTATGGGCAGTGCAAAATTTGATAAATACCGAACTATCGTATTGAAATTGAAATTTTAATATATGTATTGGATTTTAGTATTGGTATGGTATTTGATTTGTATTTTTAAAAAGAAATGGGTATTAGGTATGATGTTTGGTATTTTAAAATAAAATATCAAATACTAATATCGTACCAAAATATATATTATATTGCACAAAACACATATCATCAATTATAACATAAATATAAAAAATCTAAATCAATTAACTCTAAATAAGTAAAAAGACATTTGTAATGATCAAATTTATTCTTTTATGTATAGTTTTCTATCTGTGAGTCGATATTTGCTGGTCTTGAACAAAACTTTTGTCAACAAACATTCAGTTTTATATTTTTGAGTACTTTAATTAAGAATATTGGAGTATATGGCTCAATGCACTCGTTAGTATTCAAACCGAATAAACTGAAATTACCGAATCGAATAAACCGAAACCAAAAAGAAAAAAACTAAATTATACCGAATTTAATTAAGTACATTGGTATAGGATTTTAAGAAATCGAATACTACAACTAAATCGAAATATCTAAATACCGTATCATACCGACCGACGAACAACCTCGATGAAGAACCCAAGCGAGAGGCATGCAAGTTCGAGAGAACTCATAATCAAACCCTATATTTATTTTAAAATTTTTATTGAATTTATAAAAGTTATTAATTTAAAAAAAATACAATCCTGATCCATAACGTTTGAATCTTGGCTTTGCATACAACAAGCCTAGGAGGAGCTAATGGGGCTACAAACTGCCTTTATCGAAATTAACTACGTATATATTTATGATTAATTTTTTTGGTTATATGATAAAGTCTTGGTAAAAATTCTACTTCCGATTTTATCCCCTCCCAATAGTAATATAGTATAGATCCATTGTTTCCCCTAAATTATCTTAAATTACTATTGAATGACCAGCTTTATTTTTATCGTTAACTTAAGATTATTTTTCATTCAAAAGCTAATGAATGGGATATTGTTTCCCAAATTCATCATTTTAAGGGCGTTACATGAAACTTACTCTTGTAATACTGATAATCTTTTTAAATGAAGTAGTAAGCTGTCAGATAATAATAAGAAAAAAAAAACATTTTCCCCCTCATGCCCTTCCACGAAGTAGGGGTGAGCATCGATCGGTTCGATTCCGTTAAGAATATTATCGGTTTAACATATCAGTTATCGGTTTACAAATATAATAAACCGATAACCAAACCGATAAGATATTAATTATCGATTATCGGTTAATCGGTTATCGATCATTATCGGTTCGATTATCAATTTATCCGATAAGATAACTCAATCTAGAGTTAAGCAAAAAGGAGAAGACAATACACTCGGGTTAAGAAAAAAAGAGAAGAATTCACATATAGTATACTACCAAATTCTGCATTCTAACCGCAACTAATATTTGAAGCATGTTTCATATTGACAAATTCATGACTTGTGCAATCTCAAAAATTGATACTACAACTCCACAAGCATTCTATCTCCAATTCACTAGAAATATTAGTTAACAGGAACATAAATTACAACTTTTTGGTTTTCTGCCAAACCGTAATCAAGAGATCAATGTCATTTTTCAGAGTCCAATTGTAGCAAGAGCAACAAGAGTACTAGTAATTCAACAGTTGTCCAAACACAACTGAAATAGTGTTAATTCTTCAACAACAGTTGTCCAAATACATTAATAACAATACAAAATAGTAGCAACTTCAACTTAAAATTAACAAGTACTAAAACATGAGCACAAAATAAAGAATCGAAAATAATCAAAACTCTTATATTTTTATTATTGAACTCTACTGTAAAACTCAAAAGAAAGGAACGAAAGTTGTTATTAACAAAGAAGTAATTTTGGAATACAAACTCACGTTAAGATTTTAAGAATGTGGTTGTATTTTGAATTTTGAAGAAGAACTGTTCAAGAATTGAATCAGAGTCTGAAGAGTGAACTGGAAACTTCAATCTTGAATGCGGCCGGAGAAAATTAGGAGAAAAAAAGAGAATGTAGCCCTAGATGTGTTTATATACTTAAGGGTAAAATCCTATTTTTATTAAATCTTATTGGGTTATCGGTTAACCCATTAAGAAATTGGGCCAACCGTGGCCCGAACCGGTAACCCAATAGTGAAAAAAATACAAAACAGTTAACCCAATAACTCGATATCGATACCCCAATAAACTTTTTTCGGTTTGGGCTATCGGTTATACCCGATATATGCCCAGCGCTACCACGAAGAGACATGTCTACTTTATTTCTCTTTGATTTTTCTTTGTTTATTTTATACGGTGGCGGATGTAGAGTATGACCACCGGGTTCATTTAAATTTATTATTATCGTTGCGGAGCACAATTTTATGTGTAAAAATTGATAAAATTTATAACAAATGGTAAGTTTAAACCCATAACTTTAAGGGGTCGTTTGGTTGGAATACGATTTATACCGGTATAAGTTATGCCGATATAAGTTATATCATGATAAGTTATGCTGGGATTGATATTTATTCATTGTTTGGTATATTGTATTAAGAATGACAATTGCATAATTTCTAAGAAGAAGGTATAAGTTATACCGATGTTAGTTACCTCACCTTCTATAGGGTACAAATTATTCTAGTGTTAAAATTAACACCAGGATAACTTATACATGGTTTGCTAACCAAACAGAATATTAAAGTGATATTAAATTTTTATACCTTCTTATACCTCATACCAAACGACCGCTAAAAATATAACGAGTTCAATACTAAAAACTTAAAATTAAACCCAACTAAATCTAAGTTTTGAATCCGCCTCTAATTTTATGTCATGATTGTGTCATATCAAATATTGGATAATAGAGAGAAGGAAGGGTGTAATTTTGTTAAAGTTGGTATTATGAGAATTTGATGGAAGAGTTGGCTAAGGAAATGATAAGGTTATGAATTAGACATTTTTGCCTTGTCTTTATTTGCTAATGGCAGACACTTTATAGGAAAAAAAGTTGAAATAACAAGCTGTTAGTTTGTTTTCTTCTCATTTTCATGGCTTTAATTATTGCCCCTTACCATACACTGAGCCAAAGAATGTCAATACTGTAATTAACAGAAGAGTCGAGGGGTATTTGTAAGCTAGCGCATTGATATTTGTGGACCCACGTGAGATGTCCCCCCATCCCTCTTCCCATGCTATGTGCTATGTTCCTCGAAACTATTAAAAAACCTTAACCAGTTTTACGTTTAACGTAATCTAACCATCTTTTTTCCCTCCTCTTTTTGGCCATTTCTGAAAATTACCTCTGCCCTCTGTTTTTTTCTCTTATCCCTACACTCTTCTCTCACTTTCACCCTTGTCAGAAAAAATTTAAAACACACACACACACACCACACACAAAAATATATATACCGTATAAAATACCAATAAAAATAACAATAATCTGAGTGTCTAGTATGTTGCAGAAGTTGATCCCAGTCTGATCTGGCTATTCAAATTTCATTTTTTTTATAGTAATTAATGCTCGTTAGAGAAAAATCACAATTTATTTAAGTATCACACACACTAAGCTCAGATTTCATTTTCAATTTTAGTATTAGTGTACTTTCCTCTTTTTTTCCCCAGTCTATACTCTATAGTGTCACATGTCGGTGCTGATTCTTGAAATCTAAGTTAGAAAGGTGTCCTTTAATTAAACTCCATTTTTGTTGTTTCTTTTGTAAAGTAGAGAGTAGTAGAAAGAGGAAAAAAGAATTATGGGGGAGACTCACAATCATGACCACAACCACAACCACAACCACAACCACCAGCCACCGCCGCCACAGGCGGCGGCACCACCAGCAATGCCACTTGGTTCTGCCAGAGGACCACTTTTTCCTCCCGCGGAACAACTCCTTCAGCTTCACTACTGCATACACTCTAATCCTTCTTGGCGTTAGTATTCTGACTCTCTCTCTTTTAACTATTTATAGTAAAAGTGCCATACCAAAAAGATAAAAGATGAAAATTTGACACTCTTTTTGTGAATTTTTTTTATTTTTAATATTTTTTTTTGATTGAGGTGAATTTTAAAATCTAAAAGTATTGTTATTGAAAGTAACGTTTCTGCAGAACAAGATTCATTTTTTGTAAATGTTTTAGTTTTCTGACTTTTGAGAAAGTTGAGCTTTTCATTTAGCAGTCTTTTTTCAATTCTTTTCGTTGGGTTTCTAATTGGTACAAATTACGTAGGTTCTAACTCTCTGCAAGTTTAGTCTCTGTTTGCTCTTATCCAGAGATAATTATGAAAAATAGAGATTATAATTTTCTGTTTATAGTAAAGTAAGACTACCACTTAATGAATATTAGACAAGATAGTCATAGAACCCCAGGAAAGTTTCAAAGCTTAACAAAAACAATTATGGAGTAAGTTGGAGGATATGAATTAAAAGCTCATTGGTGTTACTTGTAGTTCATGACAGTGGTGGAGGTAGGATCTCAATGGAGGGGGTTCAATTTTTTTTTTTTTTTTTGTAGCTAGTGGGAATTGAACCTATGAAGGTTTTGAACCCCCTTGACCACTAAACTACACTTGAGTTGTGTTAAGGGGTTCAAAATTTAATATATAGAGGTAAAAAATAGATTTTGCCTTAAATATACACCGTAATTTTTCGGCGAAGAGGGTTCGGGTGAACCCCTTCTGCCCCCCTAAATCCGTGTTAAATGGACCTTGGACCTAACTCAACCCCAAAAGCTAGCTCATGGACCTCAAATCTCTCCGATGTGGGACAACTCAACACCCCCTCTCACGCCTAGGACTGGACATCTGGAGCGTGGACAATTATGGGGGCCCAACATCGGAAAATCGGGATGGGTCCTGCTCTGATACCATGTTAAATGGACCTTGGGCCTAACTCAACCCCAAAAGCTAGCTTGTGAGGTGAGGATTGCCCAAGACCATATAAGGAGACCAAGGACCTCAAATCCCTCCGATGCGGGACAACTCAACAGCCTCCCTCACGCCCAGGCTTGCAAACTGGAGCGTGGACAACATAAATGGGGGCCCAACATCGGTAACAATAATTGGGATCATGGTATCAGAGCTAGGCCCATCCCAATTATTGTTACCGATGTTGGGCCCCCATTTATGTTGTCCACGCTCCAGTTTGCAGGCCTGGACGGGGGTGTTGAGTTGTCCCACATCGGAGGGATTTGCAGTGAGGTAAGATTGATCAAATTACCCCCAATATTGTTGCTAATTGAGCACAGTGGCATAGTCAGGATAAGAAGTAAATCCATGAAGAAGGGGTGTCCATATGTGGTATATATACATAAAAATAAATTACCTAGCTACACAATGTAATTTCCGACGAAGGGGTGTCGTGTGGCTCCACCATTGATTGAGCCAATGTATGTTCTCAATGAAGAGTCTCTTTCGTGTGATTGTTGGCGAATTGTTTTTGGAATGGACATTGTATGGTTGGGTAAATGCTTGCTGATGCAAGTTGGTTGCCCCTTTGTAATATGGCACAATGGATAATACTTATCTAATTAGAGCTCTTAAGATGAGCCAAAGATTAAATAGACGAGAGTGCCACCACCTTTCAAAAAGAAAGTATTACAAAATGGACACAAGCCCAATAGTGCACGGGCATTCATCATGCTAAGGTGATTACGAGTAATTGAAAGGATGAGAGGGGAGAAAAAGATAAGTTCAGCTGAATTCTAGTTCAGTCACTTGTCAAAAGGAAAAGTCAATTCAGATTTTAATCACTTAATATTCATTCTAACTTCTCAAGTGTCCGAGGCAATGCAATGACCCCTTCATGTGAGTTGCTTGATGGTTATGCATTTATGACAACGATCAGGTGAAGGAATCAAAATCATATAAAGCTCCCCGTTTCTCCAGAGTTTGGAGTTGAGATTGCTCCTAGTAAAAATGCTTTTGTTGCTGTGGCGTTGAAGCATGTTCTTCTCTTTTTTTCTCGGTGAAGCTGTATATCATCTGAAGACTAAGAATCAAACTGTTTAATGGGGAACTGAGTTGTGTTGAACTTCTTTTCGAAGACTACGATAAACTTTGCGATGATACAATAAATAATTTCCCAACCAAAAGGATCTGGAGACACTCCATGAGACAACTGAAATTATGTGGATTGGGTTCTGGTAAAGACGAATAATCCTCTTAACCATAGCAAGATTGCCTCAACATCACCTTTCGATTGAACGAATGTCTCATATTGAGAAATAAGACCTGGTTTACAGTTTCCTTGTTTATGCTGCATGTGGACCGCTCCAAGTAAATTAAATGACTTTTGAACGAATTTGGGAACTCTCATGGATAATTTGTTGTGGCATTTACGGATTCACTTCTAATTATTTGTAATGCAGTACTTGTTCCTGTAAATTAGGAACTTTTTACTTTGTTATAAAACAAAGAAAATAATAGAATTTCATAAAATAGTGGCCAGAACGATTTTAGGATTTGAAGTTCCCACAAGTTGTAAATGAATTACAGATTCCATAACTTTTGGTCTTTTTTCTCTAATCAGTTGCATGATTCCACATTTTGCAGCACAAACTGTTTTGCTGGCTTTCCAACACTACATAGTTATGCTTGGAACTACAGTAATGATTGCCACCGTGCTGGTACCTCAGATGGGTGGGGGTCCGGTATATCTTCATCATTTCCCTCGTTCAGTATTGGAGATCCCATTTCAATGTAATATTGACATAATGAGCTCTTTAACTTCGTGCGTAGGGTGACAAAGCTCGAGTTATCCAGTCTTTGCTTTTCACATCAGGAGTGAATACTCTTCTGCAAACGCTTTTCGGCACAAGACTTCCCACTGTGATGGGTCCGTCATTTGCTTACATCATATCAGCACTGTCGGTCATTAACGATCTCTCTGACGGTAATTTCAGGAGTGAGCATCAGGTAAATAAAGTTTACTGTGTAGGTATTATCTCTATTACTTGTATAATATATTTTGTGGATCTGTTTTTCCTTATTCATTGTTGTTATTTTCTTTCTGGCACATCTTGCTAGTACATGCCTTTTCTTTTGTTTCTTTTCTGATATTATTGTCTCTCTTGTCGAGCCGAGAGTTTCCGGGAAACAGCCTCTCTACCCCTTTTCGGGGTAGGGGTAAGGTCTGCGTACACTCTACTCCCCAGACCTCACTAGTGGGATTTTACTGGGTATGTTGTTGTTGTTTTTCCTTTTTTTCTCAACCCTTAGTAGGCTTGCCCCCCTTTTCCTTGATTACATAGAAACACTTGCATAGAAGAGTGATTGCTCATCTTCTCTGGTCTTGTTTATTTCTCTTAAGATGATTGACTACTCTTGAAACAAGGTTTCATTTACATCATAGTCACCTTAGCTTTAGTACTCTAATATTAATTCTTTGATATTGAATGTTGGATCTTGTAGAGATTTAGTACAATTGCTGATGATATTTCTGATGCATTACCCTTTTATTGCTGCTTGTAGAGATTCGAGCACACTATGAGAGCTATTCAAGGATCGTTGATAGTGTCTTCCTTTATCAACATAATACTTGGATACGGCCAAGCCTGGGGAAATCTTACAAGGTAAGTTGTGTTTTCTGCTTCTAAATGCTTATTACAAATACCATTAGTTCTGTCTTAGAATCTTGGAATTGTCTTTCTGTCTTTGGATTGTCTTCTAGTTTTGTTTAATCCCTTTATTACTTTCTGTGATGGAGGAATCACATGCCCTTCTTTTTGCCTACAGGTTTTTCAGTCCTGTTGTCATTACGCCACTTGTCTGTGTTGTAGGTCTTGGTTTGTTTGGTAGGGGCTTTCCTCAGGTAATGTCCCGAAGTCTTAAAAGCTTTGTTGGTCGAGAGTTGCATAAACGTCATCCAGTTTTATTTATGATCCTGTGATTTGATCAGGTGGGTGACTGTATAGAGATTGGCCTACCCATGTTAATTCTACTTGTCATTTCCCAGCAGGTAATATATTATTTATTGACTAGTTTTTCTAGTGATAATCCTTTCAACTTACTATAAGATTGTAATGCATTTGCAGTATATGCAACGTGTTCATCCAGTTGCCCAATCTATACTTGAAAGGTTTGCTTTGCTCCTGTGCATTGGGCTTATCTGGGCTTTTGCTGCTATTCTTACTGTTGCCGGTGCTTACAACCATGTGAAGGAGCGAACTGAGCTTAGCTGCCGAATTGACCGTTCGTTCCTCTTGCAATCGGCTCCATGGTACTCAGCTGGATACAATAATGACAATATCTTCAGCTTCTATCTTCTGCTGACGTGTATGTTTGGTCGCCTGTAGGATCAAAGTTCCTTACCCTTTCCAGTGGGGGACTCCCATATTCAGAGCTAGCAGTGTTTTTGGAATGATGGGTGCTGCACTTGTCTCAGCAGCAGAGGTTCACTTGTCATTTTGAAATTTAATACCGCCGCCAAGTCTTTGAATTTAATTTTTTCTTTTAGAAGCATGAGTTTTAGTATAGGAGTTGTTGTCATTATGATTTCTTTAATATAGATCTCCGATATTTGTTTGCAGTCAACAGGAACTTTTTACGCTGCATCAAGGCTTGCAGGGGCGACACCCCCGCCAGCACATGTAGTGAGTAGAAGCATTGGCCTACAGGTGCTTCATCCACCAAGTGATTCAACAATGCCCTTCTTACAATTTTCTTCTACTTTTTGCCCTCTGATAAATTTTCAGCATAAAAAAGGGGTTCATTTTGCTCTGTCCAGGGTTTAGGGCAGCTCTTTGATGGGTTCTTTGGTGCTGTTGTTGGCACTACTGCATCTGTGTAAGGGTTAATTTCTCTCCTGATTTAATGCAAAGCGTCTTCTGGTTCAGTTGATAAATTTTCTTCAGACTTTCTTGGCCTTTGCAAATTTTTAATCTTCCCCCTTGCAAACCATTTTGACTAGTTATGTATCACCCAAAAAAGTATTCTAATAAGTTTTAAAGGGCAATTCGGTGCACTAAGCTCCCGCTATGGGCGAGGTCCCGGGAAAGGCCGGACCACAAGGGTTTATTGTACGCAACCTTACCTTGCATTTATGCAAGAGGCTGTTTCCACAGCTTGAACCCGTGACCTCTTGGTCACATCTTTACTAATTACGCCAAGGCTCCTCCTCTTTTTTAATAAGTTTTTTGAAGACGTAAAAATATCCTTCCAAAAGTACCATCTGAGGGATAGATATTTTCTTCATGATACTTTCTCCATTTAATATTGCGGCATTCACGCCTAATTTATAGATTCTACAAAACTGCAGTGAAAATGTCGGCCTTCTCGGACTAACTCGTGTTGGGAGTAGAAGAGTTGTTCAGATTTCTACTGCTTTCATGATCTTCTTCTCTATATTTGGTTTGGCTCTTTCTCTCGCTCTCTCTCCTCCCCCCCCCCCCCCCCCCCCCAC
>ML280229.1:108760-145262 GCA_005239495.1 Nicotiana undulata
CACACACACACCCGTTTTTTTTCTCTTCCCTAAGTATGTATTCCAACTAACAATACTAACGTAAGTTGTTATTGTCCAGGAAAATTTGGAGCATTCTTTGCTTCAATTCCTTTGCCAATATTTGCAGCTATCTACTGTATCTTATATGGTATAGTTGGTGAGTGCTTTTCTCCCTTGGCTTTTTGATCTTCTTGTAATCTTATTAACAGTAACTTGAGAAGTAACATTTTTTGCAGCTGCTATTGGTATTTCCTTCATCCAATTCGCTAACAAAAACTCCATGCGGAATATTTACGTGCTCGGAATCTCTCTATTCCTTGGTATATCTATACCCCAATACTTTGTTATGAACACAGATATTGCTGGTCATGGACCTGTTAGAAGTCCAGCTGGTTGGGTAAGAAACATAACTTCACACCATCCATTGTTATGATATGCTGATATGCAATTGAAAATGGATTTTGTTATGTTCACTCATTTTAGCCTATAATCGCAGTTCAATTATCATCTTTACTAGATTAGGAATTAGAAGGGGAGCCTTGGCGTAACTGGTAAAGTTGCTGCCATGTGACCGAGGTTACGAGTTCGAGCCATGAAAACAGTCTCTTGCAGAAATGCAGGGTAAGACTGCTTACAATAGACCCTTGTGGTCCGGCCCATAGCCGGACCGCGCGCATAGCCGGAGCTTAATACACCGGGCTGCCTTTACTAGACTAGGAATTAATGCTTATAAAAGATGTACCTGTAATTACCTTATAAGCGACCTAATTGTGTAGACATCTTTTACATCGTCGGTGTATAGAAATTTAACTCATTGATAGGCGGAAAGGTAAAATTCTCCCATGTTTAATGCAGTTCAATGACATATTAAACACAATCTTCTCTTCACCTCCTACTGTTGCAACAATTGTCGGGACGTTCGTAGACAACACGCTCGAAGCGAGACACTCGGTTGACGATAGAGGTGTTCCTTGGTTGGTTCCTTTCCAGAGGAGAAAGGGAGATAGCAGAAATGATGAGTTTTATAGTTACCCTCTTAGAATTAATGAGTACATCCCAAGTAGGTTTCTGTGATATGACTTATACATCCATGTAGATGACTGTATCAAGGTGTATGACAAAATTTCTTTTTAGTTCACAACCTTGCCCTTTTTCTTTGCGTTTCAATTCTTCTCACATGAAATTTGTAAACGTCAGACATTTGAGGCCTGCAAGTTTTGATGATTCATATAGCCAATAGGATGGCATGGCATTCACCAGTTTCTGTTTATATTTCATATTATTGAGTAAACTTTAGTTTATGGATTTAAGTTATATAACTGCAACAATAACGAGTAGGGTTTGGGAAGGGTAGTGTGTATGCAGATCTTATTTCTACTTTGTGAATGGAGAAATGTTGTTTCCGATAGATTCTCGACTTTAGAAAAGTATGATCTATTTGCTATAGAGGCTTTTACAGCTATAGACGGTATATTTACTTGGTTGTCCATTCTCATATGCTGTTCAGTATGTGACAACCTAAACCAAAAGCGATAATAAATGCTAGCCAAAATACATACTTTACCCATCGACCTTGTACTCAAATTTCTCTTACACATAAAAGAGGCGTGAAAAGTATAAATTCATCCGAAATAAAAAAAATTTCCCCTTTTTTTTAGCTATTTCCTATTTAAATTAAAGAAAAAAAACATAACCCATGTCTTCTTCCCCAACCAAACCCCGTCATTCCCCCCCTCCCCTTCCCGTTTCATCTTCTTCCCCAACCCCATCCTAGTTTTGTCTACCCCTCATTTTGCCCCTCTCCAACCCTTACGACTAAGAAAAAAAAGAAAAAGAAGAAGAAAAGAGAAACTATTGGGTCTTGTAAAAATAATTATTATTGACCATGTGAGAAAGCTTGAAAATTTGATCAAATCTTGTTGATTTTGGTTTTCTATGACCTAGAAAATTAGTTTGAGTTCGTGATTATTGTTGAGTAAAAATTTATTAAAAATATGTTGAAAATTTGGTGATTAATTTTGATAAAATTCAAAAAACACCATTAACAAATTTGAAGCTTTGGGTTTGAGCTTGAATTTGAAATTTGTATAAGGATTTGTGATGAATGTTATTAAAACTTGTTAAAAATCGACTAGAGTTAGGGAAATATGTGCTTGTGGTAGAAGGGTTGGTGGTAGTATGGTGGTGGTGGAGAAGATGATGGAGTTGGGAAGATGAGGTGTGGGCGGAGTTTTTTCTTTTCTGTATTTTTTTGTTTGGTAAGTTGAGGGGGTTAAGAGGTTTTTTTCTTGATTTATGACACGTGTCAGATGCTGATTGGCCCGTGCAATAACAATCTTTAACCAGGTGTAGTCAAACATTGAAGTGGTGTGTATTGACACTTCTTTAAAAAATTTAGTGTGTAATATTAATTTTCGTATTTAACCGGCGTGGAAGAGGGATTTGGGAATAAGATCAATGCCCGAAATGCTATAACAAACTTAATGGAAAAATATCTGGGGAAATCGATGAAGTTCGATTTAGGAAAAGGATGTCACAAAAGAGTGGTAATCTAAAATGACATTTGAGTTCAACGTGTATGGTCAAGATTCGAGAAATTTGTTGAAAGCAATATGTCGGATGTAAACACTACCAAATTTAGGTGGAAAATTTATCAAATTCTTTGAACAAACCTCACTTCTTTCCCTATCACCTGAAGGATGAAGCTGAAGAAAAACTAGCCAAGTGTCCCCACATTTGTTTTACTAATTCCGTGTTTGGTTCCACGAACTTCATATTCAATACAATATTGTCTTTTACTTTCATTGTTTCAGTGATAATGACAAGTAGAGGGTCCACACGTTTACTTCAATTTTTATTTTTATTTTTGTTCATGAACCCGTACAGAGTGAGTGTTGATTATGACTCAAGAATTCATGTCGGATATGGCGTCAATGACTTTTTAGCTATATTGCTCACTGATAGCACTCAATTGATTCATGTTTAGCTTTTTGGCATCAGTTTATTCATTGTGAGAGTTAACACTACCGTTTATTTAGACGATCTCCATCCTAATTTGGAGAGTAAATTCCGTTGGGATCAAAATAACATGATGCATGCGGCAATGACGATAAATCAGAATATAAAAAAAAAAAATACTAAATTAGGCATAATAATTTATTATGGTTTGGGCAATAGACATACATATTATCTATCACTAATATAAAAAGAGAATAAGTTTTTTGAGAGAATAATCTCCCATAAACATGATTTTATTCCTTTTAGGAGTCTTTTTGCCTTCTTTCAGGGAGTCTTAATAGATTAAAAATTCAGAGCAAAATCCTAATAAATTCTAATATATTTAACTCTATCTGAACGTATATACTTATGTAATGTGTGTGTGTTGATGAGCTTCTACATTGCTTTTATATGCTTAGCAAAGTTTCATTTTCTTTAGCAGAAGAAAAACCAGTAAATTCATGGCTTTCCGGGAAAGTGGAAATGACCATGTAGTAAAACTGTAAAGGGCATACTGTTATATAGATCTTCTTCATGTGGACTTATCTAGTTACTGCACCGAATTTAACTTATATACACTAACAACGCACAAAAGAAATAAAATACTATTCACGTATTTGAACTTGTTATAGTAAGTAACATGTCTTATAACCTCACTTCTTATCGACAGTTATATGTAGTTATCTTGAAGCGTAATCACATAATACAGGCAAAGATCAACTGTTAAGATGTAGTCCATCTATTTATTTACATATCAATATATACTATTTACACAAGAGAACCCCCAATCAAAAGGGGAAAACACAGAACTGGAAAATGAACTGCAAAACTGACTACTGAGGATGTCACTCAAGACAGGAACCTGCAGATACACAACAGACACAGTCCTCGACGTGCTTCTACTAGCGCAAAACGAATTTTTTTTTTTTACTAAATTTACTCAAGAAACCCGAAGGGGAAAAATAGAATTAGGAAACTGGCTACTGAGAAAGCCAATCAAGAGTAAAACACTCCTCAGCAACCTGTACACAGAGACCTGGGATAGCCTTCTCAACATCATTCCACTGACAAAAAACTTCATTGTCACAAATTACACAACGCAACGATTCAAGAAATGCCAGAGAGCTTGGCAAACTCTCGATTTGAGGGCACTCCCGCATATCAATTTTCTCCAAGTTTCTGCAGCACCCGATAGCCTCAGGGAGACATCTCAAACCAATACATTGAGAAATGTCAAGATACTTTAAGTTTACCAGATGACCAATTCCGGGAGGAAGCTTTTTTAGATGAGGGCAGGCGTATATCCTTAAAACTTGTAGAGCTTGTAATTCACCTAAATCAGATGGAAGTTCATAAAGACTATCGCAATTAGTGATACCAAGGCTTTTGAGCTTATGCAACTGGCAAATACTTGACGGCAGTTTATTGAAGTTGATGCAATGATCCATTGTGAACTCCGAGAGCTGTGGGAACAAACCAGGGAGGTCTACAAATGATTCATCTAGGCTGTTTTTCATGTCACAAAGTATTAGTGATATTTTTCGCAAGTTATTGAGAGGATTTGTGGAGTCGGACAGGTGAGTGACGGATATCTTCTCAAACCAAAGGCTTCTCAAGTTGGTTAAATTACCAAAGACCGACATGTTATGAAGAACTGCATTGGAGGCACTATAGTTTATGACTATCAATGCCCTTAGCTTAGGCATGTTTTCCAGGAAAGGAGGCAAAAAGTACTCAGATGACGAAAAATTGAGAATCAGTACTTCAGCTTTCGGGCAATCCATTCTGAACCAGTCCATTTCTCTCATTTCATCTGCAGTTCAGAGAAGGAATTAGAGAATTTTTGCTGCTACACACAGAGGAGGATACAAGATTTCACTTTAATGGGTTCTGAATTTCAAAACGACTAATTCAAGTGCTAATAACTGGATTCTAAGTTTATGTTTAATGAATTTTTTAAACACAAATACATTATTTGAGCAAAAGCTTCTGAGTTCAGCTAAACTCGTATACGGGCTTCTAGCCCGCCCCTGGCTACACAAGGACTAACTGTCATTATTATGCTATCAGTAATGGCCGAGGTTCAGTAATACCTGTATGCAAAGAGATAACTCGTGCGTTGAAAGGTTCATCCATATTTCTTTCCCATTCTTTTGGCAACCTTGTATCTCTTCTCGGCATGACCAATTGCCTTCTCTGATTTACATCCCCACGGTTGCTCACATGAATAGCTAGGTCTCGTAAGACATCATGTTGAGACACCGATATCTCATAGTAACTGGTATACATATCTTCAGCTCTACCACATGAACAACACATTGAAGTCTATCAACATATAGATTTTTCCATAACAAATCACCTTCTAACAAAATCAAATGATTTTTTCATAAGATTTAAGTTTCCTCTTACCGTGCATCTTTCACTAGATTTAGAAGATTTTTGTCTGAAAGTTCAACAAGAATGTGAAAAGCCTCTTCCTCATCAATATCATGTAGCTCCACCCACATGTTAATTAGAACATCAAGAGGGATCCTTTTGTCTTCTGGGAAAGCACCCAAGTCGAGGAAACACTCTCTCACCTTATCTGGCAAACAGTCAATACTCAATTTCATTCGCTCAAGCAACTGCAGTTCATGAGACTCGCAGACAGGTTGGCTTTGTGATAATCTGTTTTTCGCACTTGTCCAGAACATCTCAGGCTTTCCCTTTAATGAAGATCCAATGACCTTAAGCGCCAACGGAAGCCCTTCACATTCCTCCACAACCTAAAATCCAAACAACTTTAGTTTGCTTTGCTTAAGTATAACTCGAAATTTTCACAAAGTAAGAGGATATGCTGCCAAAAACATATTACTAATACCTTTTTGACAAGCGTATGATTGAAACCACGCGGAATGGAATTATGTCCAAAAGCAAAATGGCAAAATAAGGACATAGCTTCATCTTCCCTTAATAGCTCTAAATCATAAACACAGTCAATAACCGATGGAGGGAACTTAATGCGCGACACAACTAGGATCTTGCAGCCGGGAATTTTGAGAATTAGCGGCTCTAGCACAGAGAGGGACCAAACATCATCAAGAATCAAGAGCACAGGGACTGTAGAGTTCGAGTTCCATTGGTACTGTAGGTTCCACTGGGGCAACATCTCCGCACATCCATAACTGTGAAGATTGCACCCTGATATCTTTTCCCAAATCGTTTTCCTCAATTGCTCAACATTAGGAGATTGAGAAACAGTGAAAAAGAAAATCTTGTCCTTGAAATAACCTGGAAAAACATGACAAATTTTAGACTATAGTCTAATCAATAACTTCTGTTTTTGGATTGAGTCATGTACAAGCAATATCAAATGTCTTATTTGTATTAGAATTCAACTGATAAATTAGAGTTGATAGCTGATAAAGTTTTCTTCTTTTTTCCACTCTGCTTAAGCAACAATACAAAAGACTAAACAAAGAGAATTGAGAAACTTTTTGGGATTAATTACTACTTACTTTTAACTTGATCATCTTTACAAATCTCTTTAGCCAAGGTGGTCTTGCCACTACCCCCAATACCACAAATCTCAAACACACCCCTATCTTCTTTACCCATTAACATCTCCTTCACTTTCCTCCTCCCCAACTCAATCCCAGCACCTAAATTTACAAAACTATCCTCAAACCATTTCTCATCCTCTTCCATTCTTTTCACAGCTTTCCCTAAACACCCTCCACCACCCCCACCGTCGTCAACTCCAATCTTTATAGCTTTAAGCCTATGTTCAAGAACATCAAATCTCTGTTCCATGTTAAACCTAACATGATGAACATCAGCTAGAACATGAGCTTGCATTGTAACTTGCATGAACCTCCCTACTCTTTTCTCCAGCCTCTCCATCTTCCTTGCCAGCTGCATGTTCCTGTTATCGAGCCATAATATAATTAAATAATTAGAAGTTTATTCTTTCTAACAGCTTAAGATGATCACATAATTCAATAACGTATCAAAGCAGGCAAGAGGTCTTGGTTCAAAGGCCCGTTTGGCCATAAAAAAATTCACTTTTTTTTCGGAATTCTTTTACTTTTCTTCAGAATCAGTGGCAATGAAAACTTTAAATTTCACTTAGAAGTTGAATTTCGGAAATTTCCGGAAATTTGAAAAACACCAAAAAGTTTGTTTTCAAAATTTTCGCTTCAAATCACTCACAAAAATTCAAAAACGGCTCCAAATAGTATTCATAACCAAAAACAACTCTAATTTAAAAACAAAAATAAAAAAAATCCGTAGTTTTACAATTCTTATGTCCAAACGCCCACTAAATGTGTGTTTCTTCTCAACACTTAAGATGGTCACGCAATTCAACAAGGTCACGATGTTTGGCTTATGAGAATCACATACATATAAGAGGGGACGTTGAATAATTAAACAGTTAAAAATGTAATCTTTTTAACAGCTTAAGCTTTTAGATGAGACAGTCGCACCTGTAGACGTTCCAACGGCCAGAGTTGAGAACTTTTCCGGCAAGTTCATACCCATCTTGTAGAATCTTCGAGAAGTCATCGAGCTGACGCTGACGTGTCTGTGAAAGTTCAACACCAGTTTGTTTGATTTCTTGGATGATTGGGAGGAGACCGTTAATGTCGACGATGAGCTGCTCGGCGGTTGAACGGCAGAAGGTGGATTTTCGGACTATGGCTATGAGCTGTTTTAGAAGTTCGGTGGCGATTTCGCCGGCGAAAAAGTCCGTAACTGCCATGTTTGGGAACTTGAGAGTTGGTGGTTATTTTGATATTTTCACATTTTGTTTCGAAGAGCTAGAAGTTTTGAGTGATTGTTATAGTAATTAACTACTAGTACTAGTCTACTACCTCGTGGGGTTTTATTAAATGACAAATTTAACCCTCTTTTTTATTTTATTTTATGTTATTAATTAAAATGATAAATTTTAAAATTTTAAAATCAATATTACTTTGTTAATTTTTGGGAAAAAAGAATGGGCAATATGAGGAATATAGTTAAACAACTTATGAGAAATACAGATGGGGATAACAAATGAAACTCAAAATTATTATTTCTTTCACTTTATTTTGGAAGGCAGTGTCTGATTTATTGGAGTTTGAGAAACAACAACCCAATAATAATTTCACTAGTGGGGTCTGGGGAGGGTAGAGTGTATGCACATCTTACTCCTTACCCCGAAGGAGTAGAGAGGCCATTTCCGGGAGACCTTCAGCTCAAAGACAGAAGAACTGTAACACTACAGAAATCAGAAAAATAATATTAGCACCGTAAGAGACAACAAATAAGTGGAAGGACAATAATTATGCTAATAATAAATTTGAGAAAAATAAAAATAGTGTGATGAACAAAAACCGCTAGCAGTCCTAGACAAAACACTAACAGACTAGCTGGAACAACGAGGAAAAACGCTCAACTACCCCCTAACCCGCAACCCTAATGCTCGACCTCCACACCTCCCTATCCAGGGCCATGTCCTCGGAAATCTGAAGTCGCGCCATGTCCTGCCTGATCACCTCGCCCCGATACTTCTTAGGCCGCCCTTTACCTCTTTTCATGCCTGTCAAAGCCAACGTTCACACCTCCTAACCGGACATCTAGGCTGCTCCTCCGTACATGCCCGAACCATCTAAGCCTCGCTTCCCGCATTTTGTCGTCCATGGGAGCCACACCCACTCTCTCCCGAATATCTTCATTCCTAATCTTATCCAACCTAGTGTGCCCGCACATCCTTCTCAACATCCTCATTTCAGCTACTTTCATCTTCTAGATATGAGAATTCTTGACTGGCCAACAGTCAGCCCCATACAACATGGCCGGTCTAACCACCGCTCTATAGAACTTACCTTTAAGTTTCGGTGTCACCTTCTTGTCACACAAGACTCTAGACGCTAATCTCCATTTCATCCACCCCACCCCGATACGGTGCGTAACATCCCGCCGATCTACCCATTTCCCTGGATAATTGACCCTAGGTATTAGAAACTCTCTCTCTTAGGGATAAATTGCGAGTTAAGCGTCACCTCCACGTCCGCTTCCCCGGGCACACCACTGTACTTATAAACAAATTTAACACATAACAAAAGTACCTTTAAAACTTGTGATCATTGTACCTTTATTTCAGTTAACATAACAAGTTTAAAGTTATTGTGTCATTTTTCTTTTAACAAATCAGAAAGTAACTGAGAAATTATATATTATCCTTTATATCTCGATATAAAATGTGTTTGAAAGATATATTAAAACAACTGTTGATTGCTACTTATAAAAATGTTTTAGAGCAAAACAATAAGCTCAATTATGATCATATTTGAACTTGAGATATTTTACTTACTTATGGTCACAGGATTACCACAACTTCAAGTCTATAGGAAAATAAAATCACATCCAAGATTAGAGTATATTGTCATGATTGAGCTTGAAATGTTTTAAGTCCACAGTCAGAATGCAAAATTGAAAAGTTAATATCCAATTTTTGTCTCTTCCATAGTTCCATATGCCTATATTTCAACAAAATGGAGTCCACGAGAAGAAAAAAGACGCCATGTTTGTTAAAGAAGATATTTGAAGTATAAAGTTGAAACATTAGAAATAGAAGGCAAGGTTCCTATGACTTATATTGAGAGATACTAACAACAATTTTCTTGATAAACTTGATAGATGCTTTTTTTATTCGAAAGAACACTATTGCATTCTCATTGCACGTGAAAAACTAAATATATTAATCTATTCTCTCATTTTTTTCAAAATAAAAAATATATCTTACATAGTTAAGTGATATGTAAATTTTATTTCCATTTTGAAATACTTGCATATACCATGATATTTATTAATACTTGTGATTGTTGCCCTAAAAAGGCTGGCATATACTCTTTGCATGATGTGATATTGCTCTAAAAATGCCTTACACTACTAAGAAATCTATGTACCTTATAGGTAGATCTCCTTATTTATTTAACGACCAATGCGAGACTTTTAAGTTCCACGACAATCAAAGCCCGGTAGCATAATGTAATTTTATCGCTTTGGACCAAACCTGTATGATTTTCTCTCAAAAGGCTTTATATCATTAAAAAAATTCCTACAGGATTCCTGTTTTTTCAACTAAAAATATGGGACTTAGTTCACACCCAATATTGATATCACGTTGGAAAGTACTTCTCGTGTAGTAAACAATAATCCTATTATCTTTTCTTAATCCGTCCCAAAAGTGGTGTCCACACCCTTAAATGAAAGTCTTTTTGTTCTCTGTGTATATACCCCAAAACGTACCAATTTCAATAATTCTAATAACTGTTCTATTACAAAATAAACAAAAATGACTTTGTTACACCATCTTCTGCTAATTTAATAGAAGTGCTTTGTAAGTACAAGGCACCTACACTATTTCGTGGCGGATCCAAAATTTTAATCAAAGGGCGTTAAAATATAAATAAATAGATACATCGAAAAGTCAAGGGGAGTTAATGTAAAATTTATCTAGCAAAATAGTATAATTTTCCGGCGAAGGGGTGTCGCTTGACACCCCATTCAATGTGGCTCCGCCACTGTACACTCCAGAAAAAATATCCAAAAAAATCGATCAAAGCATGTCGGTAATGATCAATGACCGTCCAAAACGCGACCATTAACGCGTGGTCGGTATTTCGAAGGTCAGAAGGGCATACCGACCAAAGTTGGTCGGTATTTTAATTATGTAATTAAAAAAATGCATCATCTGGGAATTGAATCGGGGTCCGTACGGTGGCAGGATACTATTCTACCACTAGACCATTGGTGCATTTTATTTTAAGACTGTCTTTTATTTCATTTATACGCTTTAATCCAATGTCGGTCGGTTTTATTAAAAAATAAAATTACCGACTGAATTCGGTTGATTTTTTAAAATGGCCGGCCGAATTAACCGACCAAAGTTGGGCGTTTTTTTAAATATTAGTTTTAATTTATTTTAAATAAAAAAACTCGAACAAAGTTGATCGATTTCTTGAAAAATAAATTTCGCGGGACTCAAAAATAGTTTTTCGCATTTTTGCGCCAAAGAAAACCGACCAAAGTTGGTGAGTTTCGTAAACGAAAATTAAGAAGTAGAATATTTAGAGAAACCTTTCAACCAACCGATTTTGGTTGGTTTTTTGACCGACCAAAAGTGGTCGTTCGACCGCGGTCAGTTTTTTGTCAAATTTCTAGTAGTGTCACCACCAAAGAATGTGGTGCAATGGATAAGACTGCTCTTCCGTTAACCAGAGGTCTTGAGTTCGAGCCCTGGGTATGAAAAAATCCTTGGTAGGGAGCAGGGGCGAAGCCACCTTGTGGAAATGGTGGTCAACTGACCACCCTTCACCCAAAATGTTACGAAAAATTATATTGTGTATATAGGTAAGATACTGATCTTAGATGTATAAAATATACATTGAACGCCCTTTGTCGGAATTCTTTTTTTATTCTTTCAAGTTTGAATACCCTTACAAACATTTCTAGCTTCGCCACTAATAAAAACCGCTACCTCCTAAATGGTGTCTTACGCGCCTATAATCGGGTTCCAATACAAACATCGAACATGTCGTGAAAACCAAAAGAAGTACGAGCAACCCGAACAACACGGTGATTTGGTCCCATGTTAGTTATGGTTAACAATGTCGATGGCTAAGTAAAGGACATTTGTCCTGTCCCACACTAGGGTACTTTTTTCCAGTGATTTAGGACAGCGCCTTTTGTCTTCCTGTGATAAAATTTTCAACTTGAGTATACTACTATAGTTGATGGGGCCATATATTATTCTGTAATTTTTCATCAGTACTCTGCTACTTTTGAAATACTTCGGATGATTCTCCTTTTGAGACGCAAAAAGCGTAGTCATATCACCAACTATAAGTCTATCGCTAATTATTACGTCCAAGACTAAGATACTGGCATGATTACCCAATCCGCAAAAATTTACAAACTCAGATCCATTTTCATAGGTGCTTGTCCAATTCATAAATGTAAGGTGACTATTATTATTTAAAAAAATAAAATAAAAAACTCCTTCTGTTACTAATTTTCTCTTTGACAAGTATAATTTTCTCCCCCCAAAAAACCTTTTATATTTCTAGCCCGGCCCCTGCATGTACTCATATAAAAAAAGGCGGCCCAGTGCACTAAGCTTCCGTTACGCGCGGACAGTGGCGAAGTCAGAAAATTCAAAAAGGGTGTTCAAGTTTTGAACACCTTTTGCCAGTGTGCTATGCAAGGGTGTTCAAAATCTATTTTTAATCAATAACAAGCAATATTTTTACCTTATACGTAGTATAATTTTTCGGCGAAAGGTGGTCAGTTGACCACCCTTGACCCAACATACCTTCGCCCCTGAGCGCGGGGTCCGGGGAAGGACAGTGTTTAACCAAAGAATCGGATTCTTAGCCAAAGCTTATTTTAAGAAGTACTCGAGCTTCTGATAATCAAGAGAATTAGCTAAAACAATAATAGAAATCAGAACTTTAGAATAGGAAAATAATAAGAGCACAAGATTGTAAAGTATATTACATCAATGATCAGAACGTGTCCATACAAGTAGTATCGTATTCCCTTTTATAGGGAATTTCTTAGTACAACGTCTACTCCTTTTTATGATTGAGCATTAATGAGTATTTATATCATTAATGAAACATTACAATAGGTAATCGTAACTGTTGCGTGAAGATTCTGTAACGTTTAAACTCATTGATTGAAGATCTATGAATCTGCCCTCTTTTCAGCCCTAGTTCATTTTGACCGTGTCTCTTCAACTCTTCAAATAGATTCGAGCACCCGTTTCTAATCACCTCGTAGGTGTTTATCCCGTATCTCTTCGTTCCGCATCTCTTTCTTAACTTTCATGCAATTGTCGCTCTTCCATCGATCTACGTCGCTTGCTTCGTCATCCACTCAATTTATTCCACGTGTAATATCTATTTTTACCAATACAGATAGTCCCCCAATTACCATTTATTTATCAATTAAATATTTGGTAAGTGGACACTTATTTATGGCGGAATTTTTTTGCCACCGTTTCACTCATGCCATTGAACCTGCTTCTGAACTTATACGTCGCTTGTTACTTCCATTTAATGCATGTGCCACGTGGCAATTCCGGATTGGTTCTGCAATTCCTCAGTGTATTTTAGGGCTTTTTGCGGCTGCATCAGTTGCGAAGTGACATTTTTCATAATGGCATTCCCACCATTGTTTGCTATTTTTTGACAGTTGCCTTTGTATAAAATACCCCTTTTGCCTTTGCTTCTACGAAAAACTTCCATCTTTCTTTCATAACTTGCAAATTCCTTTCTCATTCAATTATGTCTTCTTCAAACTAGGACCCTAAAAGAGTCATAATAGTAGATGGGCTATCTCCTTCTTCTGCTCCGATTCGGAGTAGGAAGGGTGGTAGACTAAGGAGTTTAGGGTCAACATCTACTAGAGGATCTCCCTCTCAACGTAATATCACTCCTCCGCCAACTTCTAGGGCTAACCTTACTCCATCGTGTTCTTCTAGGAATAGAGCTTCCTCTTCTCATAGATCTTATTCTAGGAGTTGAGAATCCAATGAACCGCTTCGTGAACCTACGGTAGATGAAATCATACCCGCTGAACTTTCCTTTGTGGACGATAGTGAGGCAATAAAAAACCCAGGTTACTTCCATGACATCTCATGATCGCGCTGATCTCTACCCTTCTCAAATCACTGAGGGTTTAATTTCTCTTGTGCGCAGAGACTGTTGTTGGAAATTTGATTTCCCGGTTTTGGTCCCCAATGAAAATCAAAGGATAACTTCTTACAAAACTGTTTTTTCTTTCGTATATACATATCCCTTTACTTTAGGTTTCAAGCCTCCCATCGACCCAGTCATTACAGAGTTTTGTTGCTTTATTAACGTGTGTTTGGGACAAATCGGTCCTATTATATGGAGGGCAATAGCATGCCTTAGGTACTTAGCTAATTTGGCTTCACTTCCCTGTACCTTTTACCACTTGATCCATCTTTACTCTCCCAAATTATTCTCTGAGAGAGTTTTTACTCTCGTGGCGAGGAGTAAGAGAGTCTTAGTCATCCTTGATGATGACAAAGACCGAGGATGGTATGCTAGGTTTGTTGTTGCCCCTACTAGTGGATTAGTAGGTGAAGAAAATATACCCTTCCCAGATAAGTGGAACTTTGAACGTAAGTTGTCTATTTACTTCTTTCCTTCTCTTGATGACTGTTCATTCGCGTAATTGTTTTTATCGTTTTTCAGCAACCATGGGAACTGTCGAGGAGATTCTCAATTTTTGTGGTTGGGTAGAAAAATTGTTGTCGATTGCTCCAATGGAGGAAAGGTCTTAAAAGTACCTTTCTGCTAGGTTTGGTTGGAAAGTAAAGACTCATGGTAAGTTTTCTTCTTTACTTTTTCTTTTTATTCTCCTTTGAACTTCACTGACCCTTTTTACTTATTAGGATTTCCTGTTCGATTCATTGTTACTGCAATAACTGCTTTGAGGCTCTCCTTGTCTAAGGCTCAAGAAATAATTTTGGGCTCTTCATCAAAAAGGAAGGTGGATAGGACTTAAACCGCAGAAGATGAAGAGGAGAAGGAGGAAGGCTCGTTGGTGCGTAGGCCGCGAGCAAGAAGAAGAGTTGTGTTTGATGATGAATCTGCTCCGCTTCCTGGTCCATCTCCCATGCCTGAGTCTGATGGTACTACCCCCATGTATTCTGAAAACTCCTGCTGCAGCCCATGATTTAGTTGAACAACTGTTCCATCAAGGGTTTCATGAAGAACATATTGGCTCAATTTCCGAGGAAGCGCCTCTTGCCATCTTTCCCCCATCTGCTCCAGTGGAACACCAATTAACCGTGCTTGTTGCCATTTATGTTTCCCCGACTGTGCCACCCGTGGATCCCTCGACTACCCCTACTACCGTGCATTCTAATGTTGAAATAAGGTCTTCTAGTGGTGGGGTGATGAAACAAGCTTTCATCGAGGTTCCTGTGGAAGGCAGCCTTTTGAAGAAATCAGGGCAAGCAGATGTATGGTTGAAGCCTTTGATCGGCCATGTTGAGAAGTCCAAGTTGGAAAGTCACAACTCCCTCACGGATGAATGAGATTGTACACTCATCTTTAAAGGTACACTTCGTGTGTTTTTGTTTTTTTTAGAATTTATCTTTTACCATATCATATCTTCATTTTTTGTGCAGATCAATCTCATTGGCACAGAGATGATGAAAAGGATTGTACATATAGAGCGATTGATGAATGACTACCATACCGAGGCAGATAATTAGAAAGAGCAGTTCGAGAGTCTTCAACTAGACATGGAAGCAGTAGAGGAGGAAAAATGTACCTTGGATCAGCAGGTAAGAGTGATAGCAGCGGAGCTAGCCATTGAGAAGGCTTCATCAAATCAGGCAGGCAAGGACAAAAGTCTCCTTGAATCTTCATTTGCTAAACAAATCTCCCGAGCTTTTGAGGAAATAAGAAGCTTAAAGGACTTACTGAACCAGAAATAGGCTTATTCTGGAGAACTTATTCAATCGCTCACACAAGCCCAAGAAGACCTCCATGAGTCTTCTAGTAAGGTTTAGTTCTCGGAGAGATCCCTTGCCCTTTTGCAAGCTTCCTATGATGATGCTTTGATTGAAAGGGATGAGTTGAGAGCAGAAGTTGACCAATGGGAGAAGGAATATGAATCCCTCGAGGATAAAGCATCCGTTGATGTGAGTTGGGCTTACTTGAATACCCGTCTTGATACATTAACGGAAGTAAGCCAGGAAAACTTTGACTTGAAAGCTGAGATCGCTAAAACTAAAGAGACAATCGAAAAGGCTCGGCAACGACAAAGTTTCTCATCACCTGAGGTTGAGGTTCTCGTTAGTGACGAGATTGTACCTGGTGAAGTTGCTGCTCAACCCTCGCCATCTCAAGCTACTCCTTCTACTGATGAAGTTAATCCTCCCAGTGAAAAGTGCTTGTTACCCCTTCTTTTTTTTATATTTGGATAAACAATTGATGGTTTTACCCCTGGTCCCATTTGGGGGTAAAGTTTTTTGGAAAGTCCCTAGGACAATATCGGGGCAGTTTTTTATAAACAAGTTAGGTTTGAACTAAGTTCATACTTAGTTTTAACCATCGTATAATGTTTAAGTTTAAGTTTTCTTGGGCTCAACTTGCGCATTTTGAGTTTCTGCTTTACTCTAAATATTTGCATAGAAATGCTTTGATCTTTCGTGTCTTTTTGAAATAAACACGATCTATAAAAGAGGGCCCTTTTATAAACGACACTTAATGAAATAGATGTCTCAAATTCATAATGGTGCAAATGTACAAAAAAAAAAATAGGAATTCACATGTTCCTTTGATTGAAGAAAGTTTTTGTATTTGTTTGAACTTTCGTAATACTTTACACGTGTTCAAGTAATGTCTATAACTCTTTCGTAACTATTTTCTTTTACAACAGATTTGAATAAATACAAGGGTATAAATTTCAACCCATGACTAAATTTTTCCTTTGACCTAAACATTCATTTACATTCACAAGTATATTCTTTGTAGGTTTCTGAATCAGGCTTGCACTTTTGGCTATTTGACTTCGCTCGTAACTTTCGATTTGTTGGGTAAAATAGATCTTTAGGCTTGAGTACTGACTCTTTGCTAGTCTTCTTTGCCTTCCATATTATATTGTAGTCCCTCAAGTGTTTGAGCTTTGAAGCATGAGATCTCGAGCACTTGATTATTCCTTCCTTGTGGTCCTTACGGGACTCGAAGGTATATAGTTTAGATGATGACTTCTTAACCCTTTGAAATTTTCATCAGAAAGGTTGTAACCCTAGATCGGGAATTAAGTTACTTCCGCGTGTCATTACATGTATAATATCATCATTTGGTATGAGTTAACTTTTTGCCTATCATCTAAAATTGTTAGTATAACTTTAACTGTACTAAATAAAATCGTATGTAAATGATACCTGACTGTGGGTACTTTCTATGTAAAAAGTAGTATTTCCTTAAATGAACATCGTTCCAACTCGAGGGTAAAACCTTGCCATCCATAGTTTCTAACTCGTACGCCCCCTTTCCAGCAATGCCGCGCACTTTAGAGGGTCCTTCCTAATTTGGGTTTAGCTTTCCTGCTCCAACAACTTTTTTTGATTAAAAAAACATTTTTAAGGACAAAGTCCCCAATTTTAAAATATCTAAGGTGAACTTTTCTATTGTAGTACCGCTCTATAATCTGCTTTTGAGCTTCCATGAGAATTAAAGCGGCTTATCTCCTTTGCTCAAGTAAATTCAAATTTGTTCTTAACTCGTCGTTGGTTGACTCTTCTGTTGCTAATGTGAATCTCGTGCTTGGTTCACCAATTTCTACTGGTATTAGGGCCTCTGAATCGTAGACAAGTGCGAATGGGGTTTCTCCTGTGGCTGTTTTTGTTGTAGTTCTATAAGCCCATAACACTCCTGGTAGCTCTTCAGGCCAATTCCCCTTTTGACTTTTCTAGTCATTTTTTCAAATTATTGATGATAATCTTATTCGTTGACTTAGCTTGTCCATTAGCCACGGGGTGATACGGTGAAGAGGTGATATGTTTGATTTGTCAACTTTGGAAGAATTCTGTGATTTGCGAGCTTATAATTGTGGGCCATTATCCAATACGATCTCCTTTGGGACACCAAAGCGACATATGATATTTTGCCAAATGAAGTTCTTCACCTCTTTCTCTCGTACCTGTTTAAATGCACTTTCTTCTACCCATTTTGAAATATAATCTGTTAATACAAGCAAGAACCGTACCTTTCCTTTGGCTTGGGGTAGAGGTCCTACTATATCCATCCCCCACTTCATAAATGGCCATTAGTGTAGCATTGACATTTATCGCATTTGGCTATGAACTTTTCAGCGTTTTCTTCCATTTTAGGCCAGTTGTACCATGCTCTGATTAGAGTCTTAACTAGAGACCTTCCACCTGCGTGATTTCCGCAACGTCCTTCGTGTACTTCTTTCATCACATACTCAGTTTGATTAGGTACGGGGGCACCTTGCTAAAAGACCGACAAACATTTTGCGATATAAATTGTCACGAACTAGACAGTACCGTGCAACTTTTCGTCGAAGTGCTTGAGCTTCTTTCTTATCTTCAGGCACGGTGCCATACTAAAATTTTTTTACAATTTCGTTTCTCGAATCCCAGGTTAAATATTAAATGTTACCTCAGGCTTATCTTGGTCGAGTGCTGAATGAAATAAATGTATTACAATAGCATTTTCTTCACTCGTTACATCTTTTACTGAAGCGAGGTTAGCTAACGCATCTGCTTTTGCTTTTTATTCTATGGGTATTTGCACTATCTTCCATGATTGGAATTGCCTCACCAGGTCCCGTGCCTTTTCCAAATATTGTTGCATTCGAGTTTCTCTAGCGGTGTAAGTCCCCTGCATATGATTTACCACCAGTTGAGAGTCACTCTTGATCACGATTTTCTCTATCGAGAGTTCTCGTGCTTATTCAAGTCCTACAATGATAGCTTCATACTCTGCTTCATTGTTAGTAATAATATAACATTTAATTGCTTGTATATCCTTTCACCCGAAGGTGGTATCAAGACAATTCCCAAACCGGCTCCTTTAACATTAGAAGAGCCATCAGTAAATAAGGTCTGTGTTCCGGGCTTAGCCCCAGTAACAATCTGTAATTCCCTTTCTACTTCAGGAATTATATTACTTTTAAAGTCTGTGACAAAATCTGCTAAAACCTGAGACTTTATTGTTGTCCTAGGCTGATAAAAAATATCATATTCGTTTAGTTCTATTTCCCACTTGGCCAATCTACCTAGCAGTTCTTGTTTATGCAGGATACTTCTTAAAGGATATGAAGTTACGACAGAAATTGGATGACATTGAAAATATGGTCTCAATTTCCTAGCTGCCATGACTAGGGCCAAAGCTAGTTTTTCTAGATGAGGGTATCTAGTTTCAGCATCCAATAAGGATTTACTTACATAGTAAATAGGAGATTGCTTACCTTTGTCTTCCCTTACTAGGACTGAACTTATAGTTATTTTTGCAACATCAAGATAGATATACAACCTTTCTCCTTCCTTTGGCTTGGATAATAGGGAGGATTTGATAGGTAAGCCTTCAAATTTTTGAGGGCTTGTTGGCATTTTCCAGTCCATTCGAACTGATTCTGCTTCTTTAATACTGAGAAGAACTCTTCTCTGAAGATCTTGAAATGAATCTTCCTAAAGCTGTGATCCTACCTGTCAACCTTTGAACCTCTTTTTACTCGTGAGTACATCAGGTATTTCTTCAATAGCTTTAATTAGAGCAGGAGTTACTTCAATGCCTCTATTAGATGCGAGAAAACCCAAAAACTTACCTGATTCGATGCCAAAGGCGCACTTTTCTAGATTTAGTTTCATATTATACCTGCGAAGGATATCAAATGTAGTTGAAAGATGTTGGAAATGGTCTTTAGCTTGTGTTGACTTCACCAGCATATCATCAATGTATACTTCTATTGTCTTCCCCAGATGTTCCTGGAACATCTTGGTCACCAACATTTGATACACGTGGATCCAGCATTTTTCAAGTCAAAAGGCATGACTTTGTTACAATAAGTCCCCCTGTTTGTAATAAAGAAAGTTTTTTCCTCGTCTGTGTATTGGCAAAAAATAGACTTCACGCGTGTAATATTTCTGATGACAAAGCAATCTACGTGGAGCAATGGAAACATGATAGCTGGTCAGGAATTTAGAAAGAGGTACTAGACAAAGAGGAACGAGATGACATACACATGAGACAATTAGAAGCGGGATCTCCAGCCTAATTGGGGAGTTGAAGAGACACGGTCAGAATGAACCAGGGCAGAATAAAGGGAAGATTCAAATACCTTCAATTAATGAGCCAAACGTTACATAATCTTCACGCAACAGTTACGATTACCTATTGTAACGTTAAATTAATGATATTATTAGTAATTAATGCTCAATCATTAAGAAGAGTAGACGTTATATTAAGAAATTCCCTATAAAAAGGGAGTAAAATCTCACTTGTATGGATACATTCGAACCACTACCGAAATATACTTACTTTTATGCGATCTTTTTGCTTTCTTATTTACAAGTATAATTCTTATTATTAGTTAATTTCCTCGGTTATTAGAAGCCTGAAGACTTCTTAAAATAGCTTTGACTAAGAATCTAATTCTTTGGATAAACAAATTGGTTATGTTACCAGGAAACTGATAATCTTTGTTTTTTCTAAAATAACCTTTATCGAATCATGTCGAATACCAACAAAAACAAGCAACTGGAACTCCAGTTCCATCGCCTCAGGGATCCCCACGAGGTTCAAGGGACAAATCCCCAGAAAGATCTACAGCTCACAACAATGTTCCAATTGGAAATGAGCAAACATGAGAACAAGACCATGTGAAGTAGATGGTTGCTGTATATGTGAGTGAAGCTCTTCAAGCTTTCATGAGGGGGATACCAACTGTACCACCTATGCCTCATCCAAACAACATTGCAACTGTAGAAAATCCACAATCTGGACTAGCAAATTCAGGAAGTAGAGGCACTCCAAATGTATCACTTGAAGGAAGACTAGGTATGTCTAATAATTCAGATTTGCAATCTTTAATACTAACCTTGCAGAAACAGGTGAAGGAACAAAACGATCGTATTGAGAAAATTCCTGGAGTACCACCTGTCATCAAGGATATTGATATTGATAAATATTCTCAACAACCATGGAAGCCAAGTGCAACACCTTTGCCGATTCCCAAGAAATTCAAAATGCCCGATATACCAAAGTACGACGGGACAACTGATCCACGTGATCATGTTGCTTCTTTCACCACAAGAGTAAAAGGCAACAACTTGACTAAGCAAGAAATTGAATTTGTGTTGGTTAAAACGTTTGGAGATACACTCACCATAGGAGCATTAACGTGGTATTCTCTCTTACCCGAAAATTCTATTGATTCTTTTGTTGAGCTTGCAGATTCATTTATAAAAGCACATTCCGGTGCACAAAAAGTGGAAAAAGGAATGGAAGACTTATTCAAAATAAAACAGGGAGATACAAAGTTGCTTCGTGAATTCGTAGACTAGTTTCAACGTGAAAGGATGTTGTTACCAAGAGTGCCTGACAACTGGGCAGCTATGGCATTTGCAAGTAATTTAAATGATAAAAGCTCGGAAGCCACGAGGAGACTCAAAGAAAGCTTGAGAGAGTTCCCAGCTACGATATGGGATGTTTATAACAGGTACAACACCAAATTACGAATTGAAGAAGATACTATTGCCCAATCAAAAGCAGAAGACAGGACGAGTTCTAGACGCTATGAATCAGAAAGAAGAACTATAAAAACAGGTACGATCCATACATGGGACCTTCGGGACGAGAGGCTCGTTCCAAATTTGAAAACACATGGTCTGATCACAGACCGTCAAATAGAGATTCGAGCTCATCATCATCAAGTTCCAGAAAGGATCGAGATGGGCGAAATAGAGGTAATAACACATATGCAAGAATTGGAGAATACAATTTCAATGTAAGTACTTCCGAATTAATTAAAGTATTAAGAAATAAGGGTGATAAAGTTCGATGGCCCAAGTAAATGAGGTCAAATCCAAACAGAAGGAACCCAGACTTCTGGTTGAAATCTACAATGATCATGGGCACAAAACATCAGACTGCAGGTTATTGCAAGGTGAGGTAGAACACTTATTAAAACAAGGCTATTTGACATAAGTGTTTAGTGAAAAAGGTAAACAGACATATATGACGAACATGCAGGACCCCCCAAAACCACCATCTCCAAAGAGAACTGTAAACGTGATAAATGAAGGAGAGGAGGTAAATGGAGTAACTTATACTTCAGCAAGAAATATGACTAAGTTCACAGTGACCCACGGGAAACGGATTCGTGAGACTTTGGAGGCTTACAACATCTCATTCGACGACACAGATGCTGATGGATTATTGCTTCCCCATAATGATGCACTGGTAATATCTCTACTTATACATGACACAAACGTGAAGAGAGTATTGATCGATCCAGGTAGCTCTGTAAATATCATTTTGCTGAAGGTGGTGGAAGAGATGTTAATGGGGGACCGGGTAATTCCAAAAGCATGTTCCTTGTCCGGATTCGACAACTCTACTGTCATAACAAAAGGAGAAATTGAGCTTAGTACCTATGCAAACGGCGTCGTCAAAGAAACAAAATTTTAAGTTATTGATACAGAAATGGCCTATAATGTAATCATGGGAAGACCATGGATTCATGACATGCATGCAATACCATCTACTCTATCAGGTAATAAAATTCCCTTCCAAATGGGGAATCCATCAGATTCGAGGTGATCAACAGACTTCAAGAAACATCAACTCGGTGATACATTCCAATAAAAAAGAAATGGCGGAAGAATCAAAGACGTGGGAGCAAATCAAACAAACATGGAAGAAAACGATAAAGACACAGCGAATCAAATCACCACGGATGTCGCATCAAGACATACGACCTGATGTTATTCAAGAACCAGAAGAGAATGAAAATATCAAGACAACTACTGAGGAGCTCGAAGCTGTTCCACTGTTCGAGCACAAGCCTGAGCAAAAAATCCACATAGGATCAAGGATAAGCCCGGCCAGAAGAGGTAAGTTAGTTGAATATTTAAAACCTAATGCAGATTGTTTTGCTTGGTCCTATTCAGATAAGACATGCATACCCCCAGAAGTGATGACTCATAAACTAAATGAAGACCCATTATGCGTACCTGTCAAGCAAAAGAAAAGAAAGCAGGGATCATTCAAGAATCAAGTGATCGATGAAGAGGTACAAAAACTCTTAAAAATCGATTCAATACGCGAGGTAAAATATCCTAATTGGTTAGCTAATACCGTAGTGGTACCTAAAAAGAATGGTAAATGGAGAGTATGCGTAGATTATACATATCTGAATAAAGCATGTCCAAAAGACTCATTTCCATTACAACACATAGATCAAATGATTGATGCCACTGCAGGTCATGAATTATTAAGTTTCTAGATGCATGTTCTGGTTACAATCATATAAAAATGGACCCCTCAGACGAGGAAAAAACTTCCTTTATTACGAACAGGGGGACTTATTGTTACAAAGTCATGCCTTTTGGCTTGAAAAATGCTGGAGCCACATATCAAAGGCTAGTGACCAAGATATTCCAGGAACATCTGAGGAAAACAATGAAGGTGTACATTGATGACATGTTGGTGAAGTCAACACAGGTAGAAGATCATTTTCAACATCTCTCAACTACTTTCGAGATCCTCCGTAGGTATAACATGAAATTAAATCCAGAAAAATGCGCCTTTGGCGTCGAATCAGGTAAAGTTTTGGGTTTTCTTGTATCAAATAAAGGCATTGAAGTAAATGCTGCTCAAATTAAAGCTATTGAAGAAATACCTGATATACTCACGAGCAAAAAAGGAGTTCAAAGATTAACATGTAGGATTGCAGCTTTAGGAAGATTCATCTCCAGATCTTCAGAGAAGAGTTTTAAATTCTTCTCAGTACTAAAGAAGCAGAATCAGTTCAAATGGACTGAAGAATGCCAACATGCTCTTAAAGACTTGAAGGCTTATCTATCAAATCCCCCACTGCTATCCAAACCAAAAGAAGGGGAAATGTTATACATTTATTTTGCTGTTGCAGAAATAGCAGTAAGCGTAGTCCTAGTAAGGGAGGACAAAGGTAAACAATCTCCTATCTATTATGTAAGTAAGTCCTTACTAGATGCTGAGACTAGATACCCTCATCTAGAAAAATTAGTACTGGCTCTAATCATGGCATCTAGAAAGTTAAGACCGTACTTTCAGTATCGTCCAAATACTGTTGTAACTTCATAGCCTTTGAGAAATATTTTGCATAAAAAAGAACTGTCAGGTAGACTGGATAAGTGGGCAATAGAACAAAGCGAATATGACATAGTTTATCAACCTAGCACTGCAATAAAGTCTCACGTTTTAGCCGATTTTGTCGCTGGTTTTAACACTAGCATAATTCCTGAAGTAGAAAAAGAATTACAAATTTTTACCAGAGCTAATCCAGGAATATGGACTCTATTCACCGACAGCTCTTCTAGTGTTAAAGGAGCCGGGTTGGGAATTATTTTGATACCACATTCAGGTGAAAAGATAAGGCAAGCTATTGAATGTTATCCCATCACTAAAAATGAAGCAGAGTACGAAGCTGTCATTGCAGGACTTGAATTAACACGAGAACTCTCAATGGAGCAGATCGTGATCAAAAGTGACTCTCAACTGGTGGTGAACCAGATGCATGGGACTTATATTGCTAGAGAAACTAGAATGCAACAATATCTGGAAAAGGCACGAGACCTGGTGAGGAAATTCCAGTCATGGAAGATTATGCAAGTACCTTGAGAGGAAAACGCAGAAGCGGATGCGTTAGCTAATCTTGCATCAGTTATCGATGTAACGAATAAAGACAATGCTACTATGATACACCTATTTCATTCAGCAATTGACCAAGACAAGAATAAGGTAACATTTAATAATCTAACCTGGGATTGGAGAAACGAAATTGTACATTTTTTGCAAAATGGTACCGCTCCTGAAGATAAGAAAGAAGCTCAATCACTTCGCCAAAAATCTGCACGGTACTGCCTAGTTCGTGACACTCTATATCGCAAAATATTTGGAGGTCTTCTAGAAAGGTGCCTTGGACCTAGCCAAATTGAGTACGTGATGAAAGAAGTACACGGAGGACATTGTGGAAACCATGCAGGTGCAAGGTCTCTAGTCAAAACCCTAATCAGAGTAGGGTATTACTGGCCTAAGATGGAAGAAGACGTTGAAAGTTTCATATCTAAATGAGATAAATGTCAGCGATATGCTAACAACATGCATCGACCAGTAGAATTACTACACCCCGTTGTATCACCTTGGCCATTTATGAAATGGGGAATGGATATAGTAGGACCTCTACCCCCAGCAAGAGGAAAGGTACGCTTTTTACTTGTATTAACAGATTATTTCTCAAATTGGGTGGAGGCAGATTCTTTTAAACATGTACGAGAAAAAGAAGTAAAAATTTTCATATGGAGAAACATCATATGCCGCTTTGGTGTACCAAAGGAAATTGCATGTGACAATGAACCGCAATTCATATGCTCACAAATCACAGAATTCTTCCAAAGCTGGCAAATCAAACATATCACTTCTTCACCATATTATCCCGTAGCTAATGAGCAAGCTGAGTCAACAAATAAAATCATCATTAATAATTTGAAGAAACGATTGGAAAAAGCTAAAGGAAATTGTCCTGAAGAGATGCCGGTAGTGTTATGGGCTTATAGAAATACTGCAAAGACAACCACGGGAGAAACCCCATTTGCACTTGTTTACGGCTCAGAAGCTCTAATACTAGTGGAAATTTTTGAACCAAGCATGAGATTCGCAACATCAACAGAAGAACTAAACAACAATGAGTTGAGAACAAATCTAATCTACTCTAGCAAAGGAGAGAAGCCGCTTTAATACGTATGGAAGCTCAAAAACAAATCATAGAGCGATATTTCAATAGAAAAGCTCACCTAAGATATTTTAAAATTGGGGACTTTGTCCTTAAAAAAGTTTTTCAATCAACAAAGGAGGCTGGAGCAGGAAAATTAAATCCAAATTGGGAAGGACCCTACAAAGTTCTGGAAAAGGTACTTATGAGATAGAAACCATGGATGGCATAATTTTACCAACAAGTTGGAATGTTGTTCACTTGAAAAAATATTACAGTTAAGGAAAAGGAGTACCTATGGTCAGGTATCATTACGTACGATTTTATTTAGCACAGTTAAAATTATACTAACCATTTTAGATGATAAGCAAAAAGCTAACCCATAACCAGATGATGATATTAGACCTGAATAGACACGAGGAAATAAATGAATTCCCGGTCTAGGGTTACAACTTTCTGATGGACGTTTCAAAGGGTTAAGCACTCATCATCTAAGCTATATACCTTCGAGTCCCGTATATTTTTCTTTTCAGGAAAAGGACCACAAGAAAGGAATAGTCAAGTGCTCGAGTTTCATTCTTCAAAGCTCAAACACTTGGGGGACTATACAGTATGGAAGGCAAAGAAGAGGCAAATGATACTATCAAAAGAGTCAAAGCTCAAGACTGAAGATCCATTTTCCCCAACAAGTCAAAAGTTATGAGCAAAATCAAAGAGCCAAAGGCAACAACACAAAGCCTGATTCAGAAACCTACAAAGAACATACTCGTGAATGTAAACGAATGTTTAGGTCAAAGGTAGAATTTAGTTACGGGTAGAAATTCATACCCCCGTGTTTATTCAAAATCTGTTATAAAAGAAAATAGTTACGAAAGAGTCATAGACGATACTCAAACACATGTAAAATGTTACGAAAGTTCAAATAATATAAAGACTTTCTTCAAAACATTATTCGGAAAAAACATGTGAATTCCTATCTCTCTTTTGTATGTGTACACCATTATGAAGTTTAGACGTCTTCTTCATTAAGTGTTGTTCATAAAAAGGCCCTCTTTTATAAATCGTGCTTATTTAAAAAAGACATGAAATATTGAAGCATTTTTAATGCAAAATTAAATACTAAGGGGTAAAATAAAAACCTGAACGTAAAGCATGCAAACACTTAAGAGTAAAACGAAAACTCGAAAAACACAAGTCATGCTAAGAAATTTAAATACTAATATTATATAAAGGTAAAAACTAAGTATTAACTTAGTTTAAACCGAACTTGTTCATACAAAGTTGACCTTAAGTTGTCATTGAGGACTTACTAACCAAACTTAACCCCCAAATGGGACCGGGGGTAACCACCAATTGATCCAAAAGAAAAAAGAGAGTTGATAAACACTTTCACTAGACACTTGGGGATTATCTTCATCAGTAGGAGGAGTAGCTTGAGATGGAAAGGCTTGGGAAGCAGCTTCATCAGGCACGATCTTATCACCCATTGGAACTTCGACTTCAGGTGATGAAATTTTTTGACTTTGCCGAGACTTTTCAATCATCTCCTTGGTTTTGGAAATTTCAGCTTGTAAGTCAAAATTTTCTTGGCCCATTTCCGTCAATATATCAAGTCGGGCATTAAAATAAGCCCAACTCACATCAACAACTGCCTTATACTCAAGAGCTTCATAATATTTCTCCCATTGTTCAATATCCTCTCTCAGCTCATCTCTTTCAACCGCGACAACATCATAAGAAGCCTGCAAAGGGGCAAGAGATCTTTCCAAAAATTGAATCTTATTTGAAGATTCACGGATGTCTTCTTGAGTTTGAGTAAGTAATTTCACAAGTTCACCAGCGTAAGACTCCTCCTGGTCCAACAAAGCTTTCAAGCTTCTTATCTCTTCAGTAGCATGGGGAAGTTGTTCCGCAATGGAAGATTCCAAGATGTTCTTATCTTTGCCTGCTTGACTTAATGAAGCATTCTCGATGGCCAATTCTGTTGCAAATACTCTGACCTACTGCTCCAAGGTACACTTCTCCTCCTATACTGCCTCCATATCAAGCTGAAAACTCTCGAATTTCTCCTTCCAGTTATAAGCCTCGGTATGATAGTCATTCATTAATTGCTTCGTATGAACTATCCTTTTCATCAATTCTATACCAATAAGATTGATCTGCACAAAAAGGGAAGTTAGATACGGTAAAATATAAAGAAAGAATGATATAAAGGATACCTTTAAGGACGAGTATACAATCTCATTCATCCAAGTTAAGGAGCTATGAATTTCCAATTTAGACTTCTCAACCGGGCCTATCAGAGGCTTCAACCACACATCCGCCTGACCTATTTTATTTAAGAAGCTACCTACCGCAGGAACCTCTATCATAATTTTCTTCATCTCCCCATTACTGGAAGATCCTACTTCGACAATAGAAGGAACGGAAGTAGGGGTATATGAAGGAACCATCGATCGAATAGGCGGAGGAGCAGAAATAGCAATAGGTGCAGTAGATGAAAGTTCCACTGGAGAAGATGGAGGAAAAATAGCAAGAGGCGCCTCCTCTGAAACTGTGCCAAAGCCTTGATGGAATAACTGTTCAATTGATTCATTGGTTGAGGAAGGAGTTGCATCTTCAGGGGCGGAATGCTCTGACTCAGGCGCGGAAGGTGGATTAATAAATGGAGCAGATTCATCGTCAGACACGATCTTTCTTCTCCGTGACCTCTGAATCAGTGAACCTTCCTCCTGCTCTTCCTCATCTTCTAAGGTCCGAGACCCACCTGCTTTCCTTTTTGATGAAGAGGAGTTCACAATAATTTCTTGAGCCTTGGCCAAAGAAAGTTTCGAAGCAGATACAGTAACAACAGAGATCCCACTAGTGGGAAATCCTAACAAATAAAAGGGATTAGAGAAGCTTATAAAGGAGAGAAAGGAAATGTAAAAAAAACTACCATGGGTTTTCACTTTCCAACCAAACCTCGCCGAGAGGTACTTCCAAGAACGTTCTTCCAATGGAGGGATAAACAACAATTTTTCTACCTAACCACGAAAACAGGAGGCCTCCTCGACGTTTCCCATGGTTGCTGCAAAAAGAAAAAAACAGACACGGTACTGAAAATATATCAAAAATAAAGAAGAAAGTGAGCAAAACTGGACTCACGTGCAAGTTTCACTTCTCAGGAAAGGGGAGATTTTCTTCACCTACCAAACCTTTTGTAGGTACAACAACAAACCGGACATACCAACATCTATCTTTATCATCATCAGTGATAACCAAAACTCTCTTACTCCTAGCCGCAAGAGTAAAAACTCCTTGGCGGAACAACATAGGAGAATAGAGATTAATAAGATGATAAAAAGTAAAAGGAACTAAAGCTAAGTTGGCCAAATATCTAAGGCATGCTACTGCCCTCCAGATAAGAGGACCGATTTGTCCCAAGCACATATTAAAAAATCGATAGAATTTTATAATGACAGGGTCGATAGGAGGCTTGAATCCTAGAGTAAAGGGGTAAGTATACACAAAAGAATACCTAGTTTTGTAATAAGTTATTCTCTAATTTTCATTGGGAACTAAGACTGGAAAGTCATATTTCCAATAACAATCTCTACGCACGAGTGAAATTAAACCCTCAGTGATTTGAGTAGGGTAAATATCAACACGATCATGAGATGTCATGGAAGAAAGTTGTTTTCTTATGGCCTTACTATTCTTTACAAAAGAAAACTCAGCAGAAACAATCTCATCAACTTTTGGCTCACGAAGTAGTTCGTTAGATTCTCTACTCTTACAAGAATATCTAGAAGCTCTAGCCCTAGAAGAAGATGAAGAAACATTAAACCTAGAAGATGGTGGAGGAGTAATGTTACGTGGAGAAGAAGCACCCCTAGAAGGTGTAGAACCCAAGCTCCTTAGTCTACCGTCCCTCCTACTTCGGATTGGAGCGGAAGAAGAAGATAATTCATCTAATATAGTTACTTTCTTGGGTTCTTGATTTGAAGAAAATATATTTGCATGAAAGAAGAATTTACAAGCAATGAAGGAAATTTACAAGTTTTTCGTAAAAGCAAAGGTAGAAAAGGGGTATTTATACTTGAAGGCAACCGTCAAAAAATGGGAAAAAACACTGATGTGAAAGTCATATTAAAACCGTCACTTCGTGACTGATGCAGCCGCAAAAAAGCCCTAAAAGGCGCTGCTGAATTACAAAATCAATCCGAGAACGCCACGTGGCATGAGCACTAAATGGAAGTGACAAGCGACGTATACGTTCAGAGACGAATGCAATGGTACGAGTGAAACGACGGCAAAACGATTCTCGCCATAAATGAGTATCCACTTACCAAATATTTAATTGATAAATAAATGGTAAGTGGGGGGGCTATATGTATTGGTAAAAAATAGATATTACGCGTGTAATATATTAGATGATGAAGCAAGCTACGTGGAGCAATGGAAAAGCGATAGTTGGATGAGAGTTTAGAAAGAGGTAAGGAATAAAGAGGTACAGGGTAAAACACCTANACAAAGCAATCTACGTGGAGCAATGGAAACATGACAACTGGTCAGGAATTTGGAAAAAGGTACGAGACAAAGAGGAACGGGATAACATACACACGAGACAATTAGAAGCGGGAGCTCCAGCCTAATTGAGGAGTAGAAGAGACACGGTCAGAATGAACTAGAGCAGAATAAAGGGCAGATTCAAAGATCTTCAATCAATGAGCCAAACGCTACATAATCTTCACGCAACAGTTACGATTACATATTGTATCGTTACATTAATGATATTATTAGTCATTAATGATCAATCATTAAGAAGAGTAGACGTTATATTAAGAAATTCCCTATAAAAGGGAGTAAAATCTCACTTGTATGGACACATTCGAACCACTACTGATATACTTACTTTTATGCGATCTTATTGCTTTCTTATTTACAAGTCTAATTCTTATTATTAGTTAATTTCCTTGGTTATCAGAAGTCCGAGTACTTCTTAAAATAGCTTTGACTAAGAATCTAATTCGTTGGATAAACAACCCGAGGGATCCATCTTTATCTGATTGTAACCAGAATATGTATCTAGAAATCTTAATAATTCGTGACCTGCAGTAGCGTCAAGCATTTGATCTATGTGAGGTAAAGGAAATGAGTCATTTGGACATGCTTTGTTTAAATCGGTGTAATCTACACAGACCCTCCATTTACAGTTCGTTTTAGGTACTACCACAATATTATCTAACCAATTGGGATATTTTACCTTGCGTATTGAACCAATTTTTAAGAGTTTATGTACCTCTTCATCGATCACTTGATTTTGAATGATCCCTACTTCCTTTTCTTTTGTTTGACAGGTACGAATGATGGGTCTTCGTTCAATTTATGAGTCATCACCTCTGGGGTTATACCTGTCATATTTTAACGGGACCAGGCAAAACAATCTTTGTTAGATTTTAGATATTCAATTAACTTACCTCTTTTTGGACTAGGTTTAGCCTTGCTCCAATTTGGATTCTTTGTTCCGGCCTATGTTTGAACACTGGAACAACTTTGATCTCCTCAGTAGTTGTCTTTATGTTTTCATTTTCCACTGGCTCTTGAATAACATCTGGCCTGGAGTCCACGTCCGTATATTTTGATGCAACCTCCGTTGTGATTTGATTCACCGTATCTTTATCATTTGTTCCTGTATCTGTTTGAGATGCTCCTGCGTCTTTTAGTTTTACTTCCGCCTCCTTTTGATTCGAGTGTATCATTGAATTGATATTCCTTGAAATTTGTTGATCACCTCTAATCTGCTGAATTCCCCATTTTGAAGGGAATTTGATAACCTGATGTAGAGTGGATGGTACAACGTCCGTGTCATGAATCCATGGCCTTCCCATAATTACATTATAGGCCATGTTCGTATCATTAACTTGAAATTTTGTTTCTTTGATGGCGCGTTCTGCATAAGTACTTAACTCAATTTCTCCCTTCGTTATGACAGTAGAGTTATCTAACCTGGATAAGGAACGTTGGTATTACACGATTTTCCATGAGCATCTCCTCCACAACTCTCAACAAAATAATATTCAGCGAGCTACCTGGATCAATCAATACTCGTTTCACATTAGTGTCATGTATAAGTAAAGATATTACTAGTGCATCATTATGAGGGACTAGTAACCCATTAGTATTGGCATCGTGAAACGTGATACTACCATCCTCCAAGGTTTCACGAGTTTGCTTCCCGAGAGTTATTGTGAACTTCGTTGTCTTTCTTGCTGTAGTATAGGTTACGCCATTAACCTCTTCTCCGTCGTTTATCACATTTACTGTTCTCTTTGGAGATGGTGGTTTTGGGGGCTCCTTCCTGTTCTTCATATATGCATCCTTACCTTTTTCACTAAACAATTCTGTTAGATAGCCCTGTTTCAATAAATGTTCTACCTCACCATGTAATAACCTGCAGTCTGATGTTTGATCTTTTGAACCTGCTTCAAGCTATCATGATGAAACCTAGAAATCGATCACTGATCCAATTTGAGTATCTCTACAAGATAGACCTCAACAGAAAACTGAAGAGTAACGGCAGCAAGTGATTGAGTTCAGTAGTTCCTCATATAAAATTATTGACTCTAGCTCTGTTAACTAGTAATTAATTCCCGCCTTTCGCTTTTTGTGGGTGGAAGGAAAAAGAAAACGTAGGGGAGGGATAGAATCACTACACTATCATGGACAACTATACCAAATCCTTAATTCTATACTCGATAAGTACCAATACACAATGGGGGAGTTGATCCCATTTTCTATGAGCGAATGAGTCCATACTTATTTCCAAATGAAGCGTTCTTGGTTTCGAGTTGGTATATGGATGGGCCAACTCTTTGGGTCGTAATAGTGCATACGAAAGATTGATAGAGCTAGCGATGTGCTTCCACAACTACGAAAAGAAATTTTCTATATCTCGCATGTACTTAAATTGTGTGAATATGAGTAGATTTCGATGTATATCTATCAGATCGTGGCTTCATGTACCAAATATTTCAATATCGTTGCATCCGGTATTTTTGTTTTGTTCCAACAGTGTGATGAAGAATAGATCCGAGAAAGAGACTTTCATTTCCAGTCTCTTATTTATTTATTTTATTTTTATTGAATTTTCGATTTTCTAAAAGGAAAATATAAAAGGAAAAATAGTAGATTATCTCTTTTTCTAACAGATAAAAGAATCTAAAAATAAATATTCGATCGAACTGTCTTTTTTCCTTCGATCCGTGGAAAGATATACTCTGGGGTTTTAGATTTATTTATATGAAGTATGAAGGAAAGGGATCGCTTGGTCCTTGAAGAGTTCTTTCAAAACAAAGGATTGATTGAATTGTCTTATTAGGACAATTCATGGTTCATATGCTTAGTCAGAAGGAATAATCCAATGGAGTTCATGGATTTACCTAGGTCAGTTTATGGGCTAATCAATAAAGGATTTTTATCTTCGAAACCCATTGGAAAGGGCAGTGCAAGAGAAATCATACAAAAATGNGACTGTGCCCGTGATCATTGTGGAATTCACACCGGATGTCTGGGTTCCTTCTGTTTGGATTCAATCTCATCTCTTTGGGCCAAAGAACTTTATCTCCCATATTTCTCAACACATCAATCGAAAGTACTTACATTGAAGTTATAGTCTCCAATTCTCTCATTCGTGTTATTACCTCTATTTCATTCATCTCGATCCTTTCTGAATCTTGATGATGATGAACTTGAATATATATTTGACCGTCTGTGATTAGGCCGTGCATTTTCAAATTTGGAACGAGCTTCCCGTCCTGAGGGTCCCATAGATGGCTCGTATCTATTTTTACCAGTTCTCTTTTCTGATTCTGATTTCCTTGAACTCGTCCTTTCTTCTACCTTAGATTGAGCTATGGTATCCTCTTCGATTCGTAATTTGGTATTGTACATGTTATAAACATCATTCCATGTTGTGGACGGGAATTCTCGCAAACTTTCTTTGAGTCTCCTCGTAGCTTCGGAGCTTTTCTCGTTCAAATTGCTCGCAAATGCCATATCTTCCCAGTTGTCAGGTACTCTAGGCAACAACATCCTTTCCCGTTGGAATCTATCTACAAATTCTCGAAGCAACTCTGTATCTCCCTTTTTTACCTTGAATATGTCTTCCATTCTCGTTTTTACTTTTTGTGCACCAGAATGTGCTTTTATGAACGAATCTGCAAGCTCAGAAAAAGAGTGAATAGAATTTTCGGGTAAGAGAGAATACCACGTTAGTGATCTTTTGGTAAGCGTCTCCCCAAACCTTTTGACCAGCACAAACTCAATCTCTTGCTTGGTTAGGTCGTTGCCTTTTACTTCTGCGGTGAATGCAGTGACATGGTCACGTGGATCAGTTGTCCCGCCATATTTTGGTATGTCGGGAATTTTGAATTTTTTAGGAATCGGCAAAGGTGAGACACTTGGCTTCCATGGTTGTTGAGAATATTTTTCAATATCAATCCCTTTGACGACAAGTGGTACGCCAGGAATTTGCTCGATACGATCATTTTGTTCCTTCACCTGTTTCTGCAAGGTTAGTATTAAAGATTGCAAATCTGAATTACTAGTCATACATGGTCTCCCTTCAAGGGATTCGTTTGAAATGCCTCCACTTACGGAATTAGGTAGTCCCAATTGCGTATTTTCCATAGTTGCAGTATTGTTTGGAGGAGGCGTTGGCAGTATAGTTGGTAACCCCCTCACGAAAGCCTGGAGAGCTTCATTCACATATTCAACAACTATTTGCTTCACGATATCTTGCTCTCCTGTTTGTTCATTTCCAAGGTGGTCATTGTTGTGAGTTGTGGATCTTTCCGGGGTTTGTTCCCTTGAACCACGTGGGGTTCCCCGAGGAGATGAAGTTGGAGTTCATGTTGTCTGTTGGTTGTTGTCGTTGGTGTTCTACATGATTCAGTAAGGATAATTTAGAAAGTAAAAAAGATTATCAGATTCGTGGTAACAGAACCAATTTGTTTAACCAAAGAATCTGATTCTTAGCCAAAGCTTATTTTAATAAATACTCGAGCTTCTGATAATCAAGAGAATTAGCTAAAACAATAATGGAAATCAATACTTTAGAATAGGAAAATAATAAGAGCACAAGATTGTGAAGTATATTACAGCAATGATCAGAACGTGTCCATACAAGTAGTATTTTATTCCCTTGGATAGGGAATTTCTTAGTACAACGTGTACTCTTTATGATTGAGCATTAATGAGTATTTATATCCTTAATGAAACATTACAATAGGGCTGTAATAACCCGGTCGGTCGTTTCGTAGAATTTGCATTATTATTGTTGTTATTGCCTTGTCATATGTTGGTTATGTTGTTTATGATGTGTTAGAGTTGGTAGGCTCGGAATCGGAATGATTGTAGTGAGAATTTAGTCAATTAGTCTTTTAAATAGCCTTAAAGTGGGAAAAGTCAGCTGAGAGTTGACTTATTGGTAAACAACCTCGGAATATGGATTTTATGGCTCAGATAGCTTCGTTAGATGATTTGGGACTTAGGAGTGTGTTTGGAATATTTTTGTGATGTCCGGTGTAGATTAGGCTTGAATTGGCGAAAGTTAGTTTTTGGTGATTTCCGGTCGGCAGTGGAAAATAGGCTATCGGGGTCGGAATGGAATTCTAGAAGTTGGAATAGATTCGTAATGTCATTTTGGATATGTCTGCAAAATTTCAGGTCAATCGGAGTTGTTTTGGATAGTTTCGGCATCGTTGGTGGAATTTAAAATTTTCAAAGTTCTTAGGCTTGAATTTGATGTGATTTTGGTGTTTTGATGTTATTTTTAGTGTTTCGGGAGTGCAACTAAGTTTGAATGATCATATATGATGTGTTGGTATATTTGGTTGGGGTCCCGAGGGGCTCGGGATCTATTCGGATGGTTAACAGGGAATTTAACTTGGAAAAAATGCATCAAATCTGCTGGTGGTGAACCACTGCTAGTGTCGTCGCACCTGCGGAAGGAGGACCACAGGCGCGAGGTCCGCAGGTGCGAAGACCATGCGCATGTACGGAATTTTGCTGTTCATGAAGGGGTCGCTGGTGCGGACGGGTGGTCGCACCTGCGGAAGCGAAGACGCAACTGTAGGTGCGGAAAATGAGGGTTTAAGTCATATGCGCAGATGCGGAAATCCCTGGCCAGAAAGTATAAAAAGGAGACTTCGCGAATTTTAACCCTTTTTCCACCATTGTTGTGCGGGTTCCGAGGTTTTTCAGGTATTTTAAAGAGAGAAACGTTGGTGCATCATTGAGGTAATCTTTTTGGATTCATTAACTCGATTATAGGTGATTAAAGACCTTATTATCAGTGTTTAATTCATGAAAATCAGTAGAAAAAGATGGGATTAGGGCTTGAGATTATGAGACCTTTAGGGGATGATTTGAGGGGTCAAACGAACTCCGATTTTAGAGTTCTTTATATGTACGAACTCGTGAGATGATGAAGAACTGTGTGGTATAAAATTTGTCGAGTTATGATATGCAGGCCCGGGGGTCGGGTTTTGGCTAATTTCGGATTTTGTGCTAAAATTGGTATTTTTCAATTGGAATTCATTCCCTTAGCATAATTTGATGATAAAACTCTGATCTTGGTAGATTTGGAGCACTTGTAAGTTGATTCGAGCGGCAAGCGGGTTGTAGAGTAGCTTTTCGGGCTAGTTTGAGGTAAGTAATGTCTTTAAATCCTGTCCTGAGGGTATGAAACCCCGGACTTTACATCCTTTCACGGATTTGTAGTGACGCACACACTGGATGACGAGTGTGGGGTGTGCACGAATTGGAAATTTGGTAAAATGTACCTTTTTAGGCAACTATTGAGTTGCAAAATTGCTTTTAAAACTTATTCTCTATAGTACTACTATGATTTGATATAATTGGGTTGTAATCCAAGTTTAGGGCCTAGTGCCGATCTGTTTGAACTCCTTGGGGGGGGGGGGGGGGGGGGGGGGTTTTTTTTTTT
>ML280229.1:145289-215165 GCA_005239495.1 Nicotiana undulata
TGTTTTACTGATATTCTCACTATTTTGAAACTATGATTTTTCACCCAGTCTTTCTTGTGAAATTGTTGACACTCTTATTTGATGATATTGCTATTTCTTGAAATGAAATACTATTTTGGGTCGAGAACCCCGTTTTATTCATGGTCCGAGTGGCATGCTGAGAGTGTCTGACTGAGTGTGGCCGAGGGACAATGTTGTGAGGATGTTATGATATGAGAGAGTCCGAGTGCCTGAGAATGATTTATGCCATGATGTGGCTTGTTTATAGCGCTTGGGTTGTAGGATCCCCTACAGAGTCTGTACACACCCCCAGTGAGAGTAGGTACCTACTGAGTGCGAGCGCCGAGTGATGACTGATTGGCAGGCATGGGTGACAGTGAGGTTGCCCGCAGGGCTGATACTGAGTGATGGTGAGGTGCTGAGGGAAATTGTTATGAGTGATGATTATGGCCCGAGGGACAGTTTTATGATGATATTTTACTGAGTTTTGACTATGATTCACTTCATTTTTCAAACTTATTTTACTGAGAGTTTTACTGAGAAATATTGGAAAATATACTTTTTTTTCAAAGGATTTTATGGAAACTGGTTTCCGAACTTATGTATTTGATGTATACTTTATGGAGACTTGATGTTTACTGTTTTGTGGATTGGTGTATCTGTGTTGTGTGTTTTTTATTTCTCAGACTGTGATTTATTTTCATTACTAATGAGTTGGCGTACTCATCATTACTCCCTGCACCCTTGTGTGCAAATCCAGGTACTAGTTCAGAGCAGTAGTCGTCCGAGTTCGTTATCAGAAGCTTACGGTATTTCGAGGTAGCTGTCCAGCATCCGCATCTTCTCCATTTCCCTTCCTTTATTAGTCTTAGTATTTTCTTAATAGACATTTATTATGACATTAGCAGAGTTAGTTTTATTTCTTAGATGATCGTGATCGGTTGACTCCAGTCTTGGAAGGGTTGTTTAGACTATTAGATTATTATTATTGGGGCGTAAGGACTTAAAGAAATTATTTATACTCTGTTTGCTGTTTATTATTGATTTTTGAGAATATATATTAAAAGAAATGTGTAGTAGTGTGATGGTTGGCTAGCCTAGTTCCACGATAGGCGCCATCACGACCTGTTAGGATTTGGGGTCGTGACAAAGTAATCGTAACTGTTGCGTGAATATTCTGTAACGTTTAAACTTGTTGATTGAAGATCTACGAATCTGCCCTCTTTTCAGCCCTATTTCGTTTTGACCGTGTCTCTTCAACTTTTCAAATAGATTCGAGCACCCGTTTCCAATCACCTCGTAGGTGTTTATCCCGTATCTCTTCGTTCCACATCTCTTTCTAAGCTTTTATCAAGTTGTCGCTCTTCCATCGATCCACGTCGCTTGCTTTGTCATCCACTCAATTTATTCCACGTATAATATCTATTTTTACCAATATAGGCTGGACCATAAAGGTCTATTGTACGCAACCTTACCCTGTATTCTGCAAAAGATTGTTTACACGACTCAAACCCATAAACTCCAAGGCTCCCCTTCACTGCGTATACCCATGTTACAACTAAATAGCAGTCCTCGACAAGAAAAACTATGTGCCCAAAAGAAGCTGGGTGTACTATACAGTTGACACGTAGAAGTTTTTGTTTTTATTTTGGAACGACGATACTAATTATAGGTCTTATTTATTACTCCCTATGTTCCAGTTTATGTGAAACTATTTCCTTTTTAGTCCATTCCAAAAAGAATGACACCTTTCTATATTTGGTAATAACTTAGCTTTAACTTACAATTCTATCCTTATGAGAATCTTTTGTAACCACACAAATACTCTAGGCCCCTTTTTGCTTTGTTTAGGACCATAAGTTCCAAAAATCTTCATTTTTCTTAAACTTTGTACCCAGTTAAACAGGTTCACATAAATTGAAACCGAGGGAGTATTATCTTTTGTAATTAGAAGGATCGATATTGTATAGGGTAGAAATCGGGGAAACCAGATTTCACTATTTGGTCGAGGTAGGAATGTCACGTCGAAGAGCTAGGACGTCGAGTCCAAAATCGGAGCCTCTTTCCAGATCGAGATCAGCGTCGATCGATGCCAGAAAGGGGCATGTTCTGAGTAATATCGGCATAGATTCATAACAGAAAGGGCGAGATATCCGCGATTGGTCGAGAATCTTGGCGTTAATTTAGGAACGGATTGAATCTATAGCGGTTATCAGCTGTTAATATGATTTCCTACTATAATTAGAAGTGTCCCTAATTAGGACTCCTCTACTATATAAAAGAGAATTCCATTCATTTGTAATCATCATTGCTCACTGAAAAAAAATATATACAACCATTTCTTTCTTGCTCATTTTTCTACTTACCGTTCATCTGAGTTGCTTTGATATTTATTGTTCTTACTATATCACCTTGAGGTTACTTTGGTTCGAGGTCGTGGCTTAGCTTACACACTGTTTTGATTTATTTTACAGTCCAATTTATCTACACCCTCCGTTTCAATTTATGTGAACCTATTTCCTTTTTAGTCCGTGCCAAAAAGAATGACCTCTTTCCTTATTTGGAAACATTTACCTTTATGTAATGATTCATATCCACACAAAATATATGTGCCTCATTTTACATCACAAGTTCAAAAGTCTTCTTTCATTTATTAAACTCCGTGCCCAGTCAAATGAATTCACATAAATTGAAACAGAGGGAGTATTTATTTTCTCGTTTATCAATTGGTATTGGACGAAATCACATATCCTTAAAACCACAATATAAGTGTAATTGTTATCCAAATTTTAGGGTTAACAGTTTGGTGCCCACCGTGGTGCTAAGGATAATAGTGATTATTCAATACCGATTCCGGTAACACACATTATTTTACACTTGTTCTTGTCAAGTATATTTGCTTTCACGTTAAAACATGTCAAACTCACAAAACTCACCCACACAAGGTTACAATGGCCTCTAATTTCACGGGAAAAATGATAATATAATTGCTCCAGGGGTCGAGGCGCCACAAGATGATCTCGGGGAAGCATCGGTTGTCAACCCAGTCGACGTCAATTCACACATTGCTTTAAATGCGAACCTGGACACGGACCCTGAAGGGAGTGTACGCAGAGAAGGACGATCTGGTGGCCAAGGTGCACAGGGCGGAGGAGATGGAGGAGTAAGTCTCCAAGTAATTTTCAAAATGCTACAGGCTCAGCAAGCCACTATTGCACAACTACAAAATCAACATAGAACCCCGGGTGGGGTCAAACAGGAAGTCACCCGCCGTGCCGAGCCAGTACCGGAGAGGTCGAATAATAACGAATCAGGGACTGATCCTGCAATAATGAAAATGCTCGAGGAGCTCACCAAAGGATTGAGTCGGGAGAGAAGAAAATTGAAGCTAATGATAAGAAAGTGGAAATATACAAATCCCGAGTTGATCAGATACCGAGGCATCGCCAATCTTGAAAGGGATGAATTCAAAGAAATTTGTACAAAAGTCGTTTCCTCCAAGTGCGACTCTGAAGCCCATTCCAAAAACGTTTCGTATGCCGGATATACCTAAGTACAATGGGACCACCGATCCCAACGAGCATGTCACCTCCTGTACATGCGCCATCAAAGGTAACAATTTGGAAGACGATGAGATCGAACCTATTTTATTAAAGAAGTTCGGAGAGACTCTATCAAAGAGGGAAATGATTTGGTACCACAATCTGCCGCCAAATTCCATTAACTTGTTTTCCATGTTAGTTGAATCTTTTGTAAAGGCACATGTCGGGGACATAAAGGTTTCGATAAGAAAATCAGACCTTTTCAAAGTAAAACAGAAGGATAATCAAATGCTAAGGGAGTTCATATCCCGATTTCAAATGGAACGCATGGAGTTTCCACCGATCACAGATGATTGCGCTATTCAAGATTTCACTCAGGGGTTGAATGAACGAAGTTCGATAGCATCACGTCAACTGAAGAAAAAATTAATCAAATATCCGGCGGTGACTTGGACCGATGAACATAATCGGTACCAATCGAAGATTAGGGTCGAGGATGGCCAATTAGGAAATCCTCCGGTTCAGTGTATTCGAATATGACCGTAGGAAAAAATAAGAAGGACGTCGATAAGGAGCCACAACCGAGCAAAGACTGATATCAGCCATACATCGCAGATCGACCGAACGACGGCTCGGGACGCAATTCCACCCGAAATGATCAAAGAAGTGATCGAGGACAAAATTCTCGGGGACTTATGAGCAAAAGTGGTTAGGATAAGAATGCCGATCCTACAGAGGCACCTCGATTGGAGAATAATTTTAGTATCAACGCATCAAGCATTGTATCGGCGATTGGAAGAATCAAAGATACTAGATGGCCCTGACCCACATAGACTGATCCTTCCCAAAGAAACCCCAATTTAAGGTGTAAGTATCATGGCACGCATGGTCACATGATTGAGGATTACAGGCAACTAAGAGAGGAGGTAGCATGTCTATTCAACGAAGGCCACCTTCGAGAGTTCCTAAGTGATCGAGCCAAGAACCATTTCATAGAGAGGGACGCTAACAGGAAAAATGAACAGGAGCAGCCGCAACATGTAATCTATATGATCGTCGGTGGGGCTGATATTCCCTAAGGGCTCGTACTCAAACTCACTAAGGAATCGATTACTAGGGAGAAACAGACCCGAGATTATGTGCCAGAAGGCACCGTATCATTCATGTGATGACCCAAAAGGTCATCCTAAGTAAATTCAGCTAAATCTGTGTTCCGAAGCTCCGAAAGCCTCCATTAATATCACCTCGATATGCGTGCGCAGCCCAGGCGTGTAGCCCGGAAGCTTCTATGAGAAAATTTGATGAAAATAGAATTTTGGTAATAATTAAATGAATAAAGTTGACTTTGGTCAACATTTTTGGTAAACAGACCCGGATCCGTGATTCGACGGTCCCGGAGGGTCCGTAGGAAAATATGGGACTTGGGCGTATGCCCAGAATCGAATTCCGAGATCCCAAACCCGAGAAATGAATTTTTAAAGGAAATTATTTTCTGGAAATAATAAAGGTTTTTGAAAATGAACTTTGATGTGAAAATCATGTTACCGGGCCCGTATTATGGTTTCGGAGCCCGGAACAGGTTTAATATATGTTATGTGACTTATCTATGAAATTTGGTGTAAAACGGACTTGAAATGACGTGATTTGGATTAAAATTGGAAAAGTTAAGCTTTATGAAGTTGTAAGGAAATTCTGTGAGTTTTGAGGTTTAATTCCTTGTTTTTGATGATATTTTGGTGATTTAAAAGCTTGAATAAGTCCGTAGGATGTTTTGGAAGTCGTGTGTGTTTTTGATTTTGAGACCTGAGGGCTCGGGTGAGTTTCGGGTAGCTAACGGGGTGAGTTAAAGTGTAAAAATCTGGTGTTTTGGACTGGTTTCTGGTGTCTGATGTTTCCTTCAGTGCGATCGCACTAGAGTCCATGCAATCGCGCAGAGTAATCGTGGGGTCTTGGGTCAAAATGGTCAGTGCTATTGCACCATTCAGGCTGCGATCGCGGAGGGGTCTTGGGGAGTTACTGTGCGGACGCGGGGTGTGGTGTGCGACCGCACAGGGTTAGCATAGGCCTGGGGGATGGGTAGCATAAGACTTGTGCGATTGCGCTCTTGCTCCTGCGATCACGAACCTTAAAGTCCCATACACTGTGCGATCGCATCCCTCCTTCCGCGATCGCACATGTATAATTTCCCAAACTATTTTAAAAGCTCCAAAACAGAATACTATACGGGATTTTAATATTTTCATCACTTTCTCCTTCCTCCAACCTACATTGACGACCCCCAAGACAATTCTTCCTCCATAGACTCTTGGGTAAGTGTTTCTAACATCGATTTCTTCCATTTTTCTTCCATAATCACTAGAATCTAGGCCTAAAATCCTAAAATCAAAGTAGAAATTAGGGGTTTTGGGTAGAGTTAGGTTTTTGGGAATTTTGGGTAATTCAACCCCAATTTGGGGTCGGATTTCAAAACAAATTATATATTCTAACTCGTGGGGGTATGGGTGATCGGGTTTTGGTCCGAGCCTCGTGTTTGGACCAAGCGGGCCCGGGGTCGAATTTTGGAAATTTTGGAAGAATGATAGGAATTGTGTATTTAGGCTATGGGATTGTGTTATTGAGTTATTATTGATATACTTAAGTTAATTATGCCTAGATATTGTTGTTCCGGAGTTGAATTCAAAAGGAAAGGCGGTGTTAGAGGGTTGATTGCTATATTTTGGACCCGAGGTAAGTGTCTTGCCTAACTTTGGTGAGGGAATAGGTATTGTATGCTATGTGCTAAGTGTTTATCCTGTTCAATGCATAGTTAACGTGACGAGTACCTATGCATTGTGTGTCAAGCATGCCCGTGAGTCTAATTTTGATGAAGATCTTGTTATTACTTCCATGTTCGTTATATTATGAACTTGTCTCTACTTGGAAGCCGTTATTGTTGGAAATCTTGGTTAATGAACCTATGATGTATTGGTTTGATTGAAAATCCAACTGTTAAGGATATATTTGAATTATTTGGTTATAGGTGAGACCCTTTTCGGGAAATTATTGTGATATTGATTGATGATTTCCCCTTGCCGGGTGATATTGAAATGTATCTCCACTATGTTGTACTCCTTGCCATTATAACTGTCATTGTTTGGTGAAAAAGAGTGTAAAGCACGAAGGGTGATGCCGTTCCATGATATTTGATTACATTTCATAGTGAGGAAGAGTGTAAAGCACGAAGGGTGATGTCGTGCCATGATTCACATTGATTATAAGCACGAAGGTTAATGTTGTGCCATGACTTACATTGATTATAAGCACGAAGGTTAATGTCGTACCATGATTTACATTGCCCTACATTGTACATTGCATTGTAAGGAAGAGAGTAAAAATACGAAGGGTGATGTCGTGCCATGATTTATACTATTTCACATTATACATTGCATTGTGAGGAGGAGAGTAAAAGTACGAAGGGTGATGTCGTGCGATGATGTTTGATTACATCGCATTGTGAGGAAGAGAGTAAAAGCACGAAGGGTGATGTGGTGCTATTATTTGCATTTCTGGTACTTATACTTGTTTCGTTAGCTATTGTGTTAATTTGCCTCCTTTGTTTACTTCTATATGTCAATTTAACTGCCTCATTTCACTTGTTCCCATTAACTGCTCCCATATCCTATGCTTATCTGTCTATTCCTGCGTTTGTATGTGATATACCTTGTAGAACTGTACATGTAGATTACCGTTGTCTAGTCTAGCCTCGTCACTACTTCGGCCGAGGTTAGGCTTGGCACTTACTCAATACATGGGGTCGGTTGTACTGATACTACACCTACACTTCTTTATGTTGTGAAGATCCCGCAGTCGGACCCTGTGGACATCGTTAGAGGGAGTATCCTTCAGTCCACCTCGAAGATTGCAAGGTAGACCCGCAGATGTTCGTGGGCCTTGACGTCTCCTCTATCCCTTTTTCTTCCTTTCTGTCGTTTTCATTTATTTCCAAAGACAGTTGTATACAGTTATTGTTCAGCCCTTGGTTGTAGTAATCTTTTAGTATGTTCGTGAGTTAGTGACTCCAGATTCGGGGATTATTACAACGTATTGTATTTGTTTAAATCATTTAGTCCTATTTTTATCTATTTCTGTTGTTAAATTGTAAACTATTTTTGGTTAATTCTGTTAATTCGGTGTTATCATGTTAGTTTAGCTGCACACGTTGGCTTGTCTAGCGGGTTCAACGTTAGACGCAGTCACGGCCTGAAGGTGGGAATTCGAGTCGTGACAAGTTAGTATCAGAGCTCTAGGTTGTTTAGGTATCACAACTCATGGACAACTTGGTAGAGTCTGAGGGATCGGTACGGAGACGTCTGTACTTATCCCCTAGAGGCTGCAAAGTTTGGATAACTCCACATTTCTTCATCTCTGTCGTGCGATATGAATTCTGAGTACTTTTTGATTTTCCATTATACTCTCTCGCAGATGGCGAGGACACGTGCTTCCCTTGGTTCCGCTCAGCAGCCCGACACTCCTGCTACAGCTTTTACGAGGGGTCGAGGTCGAGGAGGAGGCCGTGCTAGAGGCCGAGGCCGGGGACAGGCTCAGCCTAGAGCAGCAACCCCAGTGGAGGACCCTCAGGTAGAGTCTGACGAGGAGGTCCCAGTTCCGGCAGTTCCAGTTGGACCAGCGTAGGTCCCAGAGGGGTTCATTGCTACCCCAGTGCTTCAGGACGCTCTAGTCCGCTTGTTGGGGCTCATGGAGAGCGTAGCACAGGCAGGTCTTCTTCCTACTGCACCAGCTGGATCTCAGGCTGGGGGAGGGACCCAGACTCCTGTTATTCATACCCCAGAGCAGGTTGCCACTCAGTTTCAGACTCCAGCACCTCAGACAGCTGGAGTAGCTCAGCCGGGTATTATGGCACCGACAGCCGAGGGTGCAGCTATGTCAGCAGATGCTCTATGGAGACTGGACATATTCACCAAGTTATTCACTAATACCTTTACTGGTGCATCGTCATAGGATCCACATGATTACTTGGACACCTGTCATGAGGTTCTTCGGAACATGGGCATAGTGGAGTCCAATGGAGTTGACTTCGCTACTTTTCGACTATCTGGCGCAACTAAGACTTGGTGGAGGGACTGCTGCTTAGCCAGACCAGCTGGGTCTGCACCTTTGACTTAGGATCATTCCACAGAGGTATTTTTGGGGAAGTTCCTTTCCATTACTCAGCGAGAGGATCTTAGGAGGCAGTTTGAGCGCCTCCAGCAGGGATCTATGTCTGTTACTCAGTACGAGACCAGGTTCATCGCTCTAACCATACATGCAGTTATGATACTCCCCACTTATCGGGAGAGAGTTCAGAGGTTCATTGAGGTATTGGCCCAGCCTATACGGCTCCAGATGGACAGGGAGTCGAGTACTGATATTTCATTCTAGGATGTGGCCGATGTAGCCAGGAGGATTGAGATGATATTTTCACAGGGAGGTGGTCAGGGGGCTGACAAGAGACCCCGTCATTTTGGTAGATTCAGTGGAGCCTCATCTGGAGGCAGGTATTCTTTCAGCAGGGGTCATCCACCCCGACCTTTTCAGTCAGCACTTCAGGTATCTCCCCGTGCACCGCCAGCTCATGTTAGTGCACCACCAGCATCTATCAGTGCACATCCACTTCAGAGTTACCAGGGTGGTTATCAGGGTCGTCAGGGCCAGTTCCCGAGTCATTAGCCACAGCAGCAGAGATCTTGTTATAATTGTGGTAGCCCGTGGCACATTGCCAGATATTTCCCCCGAGCTTCGAGTGGACCCCATTATCAGGGTTCCCGTGCTTTGGTTCCCGCAGCAGGTGCACCCTCACCCCCTCAGCCAGCTAGGGGTGGTGATCGAGGTGACAGAGGTGGTGGTCAGGCTCATAGAGGTGGAGCACAAGCCATGAGAGGTAGAGGTCCGCCCGTAGCAGGTAGACCCAGGGATGTGCAGGTTGGAGGGGCTCAGCCCCGGTGTTATGCTTTTCCTGCTCGTCATGATGCTGAGGCTTCTAATGCAGTTATTACAGGTACAGTTTCAGTTTGCAGCCGAGAGGCTTCGGTGTTATTTGATTCGGGTTCTACATTCTCCTATGTGTCTTCATATTTTGCCCCTTATTTGAGTATGCCCCGTGATTCCTTGANTTGGAGACTCAAGTTGATCTTTATCTTCTTGATATGGTTGACTTTGATGTTATATTGGGGATGGATTGGTTATCCCCCTATCATGTTATCTTGGATTGTCATGCCAAGACCGTGACCTTAGCCTTTCTTGGAGTACCTCGTTTAAAGTGGAGAGGGACTCCTAGTCATTCTTTTGGTAGAGTTGTTTCTTACATGAAGGCTCGGCGCATGGTCGAGAAGGGTTGTTTGGACTATTTGGCCTATGTCCGTGATTCTAGTGCTGAGGTTCCTTTTGTAGAGTCTGTGCCCGTGGTTTGTGAGTTTCCAGAGGTATTCCCTGCTGACCTGCCGGGTATGCCACCCGACAGGGATATTGATTTTTGTATTGAGTTAGCTGAGGGCACTCAGCCCATTTCTATTCCCTCGTATCGTATGGATCCGCTAGAGTTCAAGGAATTAAAGGAATAATTACAGGATTTGTTGGATAAAGGCTTCATCAGGCCTAATGTTTCTCCTTGGGGTGCTCCAGTATTGTTCGTGAAGAAGAAAGACGGCTCAATGAGGATGTGTATTGACTACCGGCAGTTGAATAAGGTTACTATCAAGAACAAGTATCCTTTGCCGAGGATTGATGACTTATTTGATCAGCTTCAGGGTGCTACGGTATTCTCTAAGATAGACTTGAGATCTGGTTATCATCAGTTGAGGATCAGGGCATCTGATGTGCCCAAGACGGCTTTTCGCACTCGTTATGGGCATTATGAGTTTTTGGTCATGTCGTTTGGGTTGACTAATGCCCCCGCTGCTTTTATGGAGTTGATGAATCGGGTGTTCAGGCCTTATTTGGACTCGTTCATTATTGTTTTCATTGATTATATCTTGATATATTCTCGTAGTCGAGAGAAGCATCATCAGCATCTTCGGGTTGTTCTCCAGACTCTGAGATCGACAGTTATATGCCAAGTTTTCTAAGTGTGAGTTCTGGTTGAGTTCTGTGGAATTCTTGGGCCACGTTGTATCGGCAGAGGGCATTCAGGTGGATCCGAAGAAAGTTTCAGCATTTAGAGATTGGCCTAGGCCCACTTTAGCCACCGAGATTCGGATTTTCTTGGGCCTCGCAGGATATTATCGCCGGTTAGTGGAGGGGTTTTCATATATAGAAGCCCATATGACCAAGTTGATGCAGAAGAGTGTTCAGTTCAGATGGTCCGAGGAGTGTGAAGTGAGCTTTCAGAAGCTCAAGACAGCATTGACCACAACACCAGTGTTGGTATTGCCCACATGCTCAGGTTCGTACACCGTGTATTGTGATGCTTCATGGATTGGACTTGGTGCGGTATTGATGCAGGATGGCAAGGTCATAGCCTATGCATCTCGTCAGTTGAAGATCCCCGAGAAGAACTATCCAATCCATGATTTGGAGCTTGCAGCTATTGTTCATGCCTTGAACATTTGAAGGCACTATTTGTATGGGGTACCGTGTGAGGTATTCACTGATCACAAGAGTTTGCAATACTTGTTTAAGCAAAAGGAGTTGAATATGAGGCCGAGGAGGTGGTTAGAGTTGCTGAAGGATTATGATATTACTATTCTCTATCATCCGGGAAAGGCCAATGCGGTGGCCGATGCTTTGAGCCGGAAGTCCGTCAATATGAGTAGTTTGGCCTATTTATCAGTTGTAGAGCGACCTTTGGCTTTGGATGTTCAGGCGTTAGCCAATCGATTTGTTAGGTTAGAGGTTTCTGAGGGTGGCAGTGTTTTGGCCCATACCGTCGCTCGTTCTTCATTGTATGATCGTATTCGTGCTAGGAAGTATGATGACCAACATTTGTGTGCTCTTAGAGATGCGGTTCGGCACAGACGTGCCAAGAAGGTCACAGTTGATGCCGAGGAAGCTTTGAGATTGCAAGGTCGTATATGTGTTCCTGATGGGGACGACATTCGTGAGTTAATATTGCAAGAGGACCATAGTTCCCGGTATTCCATTTATCCGGGTGCCGCGAAGATGTACCAGGACTTGTGGCAGCATTATTGGTGGCGTAGAATGAAGAAGGATATTGTGGCTTATGTAGCCCGGTGCTTGAATTGTCAGCAGGTTAAGTATGAGCACGAGAGACTCGACGGATTGATGTAGCAGATTCAGCTTCCCGAGTGGAAGTGGGAGCGTATCACGATGGATTTTGTAGTTGGGATACCACGGACTCAGAGGATGGTTGATGCAGTATGGGTTGTTGTGGATAGGATGACCAAGTCAGCACATTTCATTCCGGTGTCAGTTTCATATTCAGCGGAGAAGTTGGCAAAGATCTACATGAGAGAGATTGTCAGATTCCATGGCGTGCCTTTATCTATTATATCAGACCGAGGTACTCAGTTGACCTCCCATTTCTGGAGAGTATTTCAGCGAGAGTTGGGCACACAGATTGAGTTTAGCACAGCATTTCATCCTCAGACGGACGGACAGTCCGAGCGTACTATTCAGATTTTGGAGGATATGTTGCGGGCATGTGTTATTGATTTTGGTGGTTCATGGGATCGGTTCTTGCCTTTAGCATAGTTTTCCTACAACAAAAGTTACCACTCGAGCATTCAGATGGCTCCGTATGAGGCGTTGTATGGTAGGCGATGTCGGTCTCTAGTTGGATGGTTTGAGCCCGGAGAGGCTAGATTGTTGGGTTCTGAGTTAGTCCTGGATGCCTTGGACAAGGTGTAAATTATTCAGGATAGACTTCGTACAGCTCAGTCCAGGAAAAAGAGTTATGCAGATCGTAGAGTTCGAGATTTGGCTTTCATGGTATGAGACCAGGTGTTCCTTCGGGTGTCGCCTATGAAGGGCGTGATGAGATTCGGAAAGAAGGGCAAGTTGAGCCCTAGGTATATTGGTCCATTTGATTTTTTGGACAAGGTAGGAGAGGTGGCCTACAGACTTGCCTTGCCACCGCATTTATCAGCCGTACATCCAGTGTTTCATGTATCTATGCTCCGGAGGTACATTGCAGATCCTTCTCATGTTCTTGACTTCAGCGGTGTCCAGTTGGACAAGGATCTGACTTATGAGGAGGAGCCGGTAGCTATATTAGATAGGTAGGTTCGTCAGTTGAGGTCGAAGAGTTATCCTTCGGTTCGTGTTTAGTGGAGAGGTCAGCCTGCCGAGGCAGCTACTTGGGAGTACGAGTCCGATATGAGGAGTCGTTATCCCCATCTTTTCTCAGACTCAGGTACTTTTCTATGTCCGTTTGAGGACGAACGTTTGTTTTAGAGGTGGATATTGTGATGACCCAAAAGGTCATCCTAAGTAAATTCAGCTAAATTTGTGTTTCGAGGCTCCGAAAACATCCATTAACATCACCTCGATATGCGTGCACAGCCCGGGCGTGTAGCCGGGAAGCTTCTATGTGAAAATTTGATAAAAATGGAATTTTGGTAATAATTAAATGAATAAAGTTGACTTTGGTGAACATTTTTGGTAAACAGACCCGGACCCGTGATTCGACGGTCCCGGAGGGCCCGTAGGAAAATATGGGACTTGGGCGTATGCCTGGAATCGAATTCCGAGGTCCCAAGCCCGAGAAATGAATTTTTAAAGGAAATTGTTTTCAATAAATAATAAAGGTTTTTGAAAATGAACTTTGATGTGAAAACCGTGTTACCGGGCCCGTATTATGGTTCCGGAGCCCGAAACAGGTTTAATATATGTTATGTGACTTATCTGTGAAATTTGGTGTAAAACGTACTTGAAATGACGTGATTCGGATTAAAATTGGAAAAGTTAAGCTTTATGAAGTTTTAAGGAAATTCTGTGAGTTTTGAGGTTTAATTCCTTGTTTTTGATGATATTTTGGTGATTTAAAAGCTTGAATAAGTCCTTAGGATGTTTTGGAAGTCGTGTGTGTTTTTGGTTTTGAGACCCGAGGGCTCGGGTGAGTTTCGGGTAGCTAACGGGGTGAGTTAAAGTGTAAAAATCTGGTGTTTTGGACTGGTTTCTGGTGTCTGATTTTTCCTTTAGTGCGATCGCACTAGAGTCCATGCGATCGCACAAAGTAATCGTGGGGTCTGGGGTCAGGGGTCAAAATGGTTTGTGATATCGCACCATTCAGACTGCGATCGCGGAGGGGTCTTGGGGAGTTACTGTGCGGACGCGGGTTGTGGTGTGCGACCGCAAAGGGTTAGCATAGGCCTGGCGGATGGGTAGCATAAAACTTGTGCGATCACACTCTTGCTCCTGCGATCACGGACCTTAAAGTCCCATACACTGTGCGATCGCATCCCTCCCTCTGCGACCGCACAGGTATAATTTCCCCAGCTATTTTAAAAGCTCCAAAACAGAATACTATACGGGATTTTCATATTTTCATCACTTTCTCCTTCCTCCAACCTCCATTGACGACCCCAAGCCAATTCTTCCTCCATAGCCTCTTGGGTAAGTGTTTCTAACATCGATTTCTTCCAATTTTCTTCCATAATCACTAGAATCTAGGCCTAAAATCCTAAAATCAAAGTAGAAATTAGGGGTTTTGGGTAGAGTTAGGTTTTTGGGAATTTTGGGTAATTCAACCCCAATTTGGGGTCTGATTTAAAAATAAATTATATATTCTAACTCGTGGGGGTATGGGTGATCGGGTTTTGGTCCGAGCCTCGTGTTTGGACCAAGCGGGCTCGGGGTCGAATTTTAGAAATCTTGGAAGAATGATAGGAATTGTGTATTTAGGCTATGGGATTGCGTTATTGAGTTATTATTGATATACTTAAGTTAATTATGCCTAGATATTGTTGTTCCGGAGTTTAATTCAAAAGGAAAGGCGGTGTTAGAGGGTTGATTGCTATATTTGGGACCCGAGCTAAGTGTCTTGCCTAACTTTGGTGAGGGAATAGGTATTGTATGCTGTGTGCTAAGTGTTTATTCTGTTCAATGCATAGGTAAGGTGACGAGTACCTATGCATTGTGTGTCAAGCATGCCCGTGAGTCTAATTTTGATGAAGATCTTGTTATTACTTCCATGTTCGTTATATTATGAACTTGTCTCTACTTAGAAGCCATTATTGTTGGAAATCTTGGTTAATGAACCTATGATGTATTGGTTTGATTGAAAATCCAATTGTTAAGGATATATTTGAATTATTTGGTTATAGCTGAGACCCTTGCCGGGAAATTGTTGTGATATTTATTGATGATTTCCCCTTGCCGGGTGATATTGAAATGTATATCCACTATGCTGTACTCCTTGCCATTATAACTCATTGTTTGGCGAGGAAGAGTGTAAAGCACGAAGGGTGATGTTGTGCCATATATTTGATTACATTGCATAGTGAGGAAGAGTGTAAAGCACGAAGGGTGATGTCGTTCCATGATTCACATTGATTATAAGCACGAAGGTTAATGCCGTGCCATGATTTACACTGCCTTACATTGTACATTGCATTGTAAGGAAGATAGTAAAAGCACGAAGGGTGATGCCGTGCCATGATTTATACTATTTCACATTATACATTGCATTGTGAGGAGGAGAGTAAAAGCACAAAGAGTGATGTCGTGCCATGATATTCGATTACATCGCATTGTGAGGAAGAGAGTAAAAGCACGAAGGGTGATGCCGTGCCATGATTTATACTATTTCACATTATACATTGCATTGTGAGGAGGAGAGTAAAAGCACAAAGAGTGATGTCGTGCCATGATATTCGATTACATCGCATTGTGAGGAAGAGAGTAAAAGCACGAAGGGTGATGCCGCGCCATTATTTACATTTTTGGTACTTCTACTTGTTTCGTTAGCTATTGTGTTCATTTGCCTCCTTTGTTTACTTCTATATGTCAATTTAACTGCCTCATTTCACTTGTTCCCATTAACTGCTCCCATATCCCATGCTTATCTGTCTATTCCTGCGTTTGTCTGTGATATACCTTGTAGAACTGTACAGGTAGATTACCGTTGTCTAGTCTAGCCTCATCACTACTTCGGCCGAGGTTAGGCTCGGCACTTACTCAGTACATGGGGTCAGTTGTACTAATGCTATACCTGCACTTCTTTATGTTGTGCAGATCTCGCAGTCGGACCCAGTGGATGTCGTTAGAGGGAGTATCCTTCAGTCCACCTCGAAGATTGCAAGGTAGACCCGCAGACGTTCGTGGGCCGTGACGTCTCCTCTATCCCTTTTTCTTCTTTCCTGTCTTTTTCATTTATTTCCAAAGACAGTTGTATACAGTTATTGTTCAACCCTTAGTTGTAGTAATCTTTTAGTATGTTCGTGAGTTAGTGACTCCAGATTCGGGGATTGTTACAACGTATTGTATTTGTTTAAATCATTTAGTCCTGTTTTTTATCTATTTCCGCTGTTAAATTATAAACTATTTTTGGTTAATTCTTTTAATTCGGTGTTATCATGTTAGTTTAGCTGCACACTTTGGCTTGTCAGCGGGTTCAACGTTAGACGCAGTCATGGACTGAAGGTGGGAATTCGGATCATGACAATTTAACGAAGAGGAAGCAAAAGGAATTTCTCAGCCTCACAACGAAGCTCTGGTAATTTCTATCTTATTAAATAACGTTCAAATTAAGTGTGTTTTAGTGGATCGAGGTAGCTCGGCGAATATCATCCGATCAAGGGTCGTGGAACAGCTCGTACTACAAGATCAAATCGTGACCGTAGCTCAGGTCTTGAACGGTTTCAATATGGCCAGCAGAATAACTAAAGGAGAGATCATCCTACCGGTGAACGTGGCCGTAACTATCCAAGATACCAAGTTCCACGTAATCGAGGGAGACATGAGGTACAAGCGCCTACTCGGGAGGCCCTGGATTCACGATATGAGGGCAGTCCCTTTGATTCTCCACCAAATGATGAAGTTCTCGATGTTGGACTGGGTGAAACAATATACGTGGAGTAGCATGCTGCAAAGGAAATGTTCGCGGTCGATGAGGTAGTACCGGTATCGGCACTGTCGACATCGAAAGGATCAGACATCAAAGGAAAATAGAAAGCCAAATAGAAATCACAGCCACCGTCCTCGACTGAATCGGGGAAGCAGGAAATAGAGGGAGAAGAAGACGAAGATTATTGGACCCCTCGAACTTTTGTTGTTTCCGAAGTCTCCGACGCCACCTAATCAACAGTCGAAGAGATGGAACATGTTATATTGATTGAGTACGTTCTCGAGTGAAAGGTATACCTGGGAACAAGGTTAACCCCCGAACTCAGGAAAAAACTTATTAAATTTCTTATTGATAACCGTCGCGGCCTTTTTTCTCACGAAATTGGATTTCGACTGTCCCGCACCCTTTTTCCTCGCGGAGTCCGGGTTTATGACATTTGGTTGAGACAACTCGTTCCTTTTGGGAAAGGGGGTAAGAAAGATTTGGAGAGTCGCCACCTAACGATTCTTAAGGTGCGTTAGGGAACCTATTAGGGTTATTTATAGACATTGATTTGATAACTAGAGACAGGGTAAGGGCTAGAAATTATTCCAAGGGGAAGGTGTTAGGCACCCCTTAGAATCCACAACTGTGGTTCCCAGCCAAACAACTTTGTGAATTTTAATCAAGTAGCAAATAAACAATTAATGTCTAAGTCAAGCAAAAGGGTTTGAAAGACCCGCAGTCTAAGCACACATGTGTCTTTAAAAGTTTTTGAAAATATTTGATAACTAAGCAAGATTTTTGAGGAAGTTATAATCTAAACATGCATATGAGGGTAAGGGATATTCTAGGTTTGTTTATAATATGGATCACATCAATGCAATACCCGGTATGACACTCCTCAAAGAGGGGCTACACGTGGTATTAATGCACCGGTCATCATATCCATATTCTACCCTTTCCCACCCCATTAAGGTAACTAAAGCGCGTGTTGGTCACGAATTCTATTGTATGATGTTACCCGTCCCTTTCCTATCAGTCCCAGACGATTTTGGGACTTCTATCCTAGAAGGGAGGTGCTAGGCAGACCCTCAGATTTAAAGGAAAAATACTAAGGCGACATATAATAAACAAACAGGACTGCAAATAAGGGAACAACATGGAAAGCAGATAAAGGCTCAAGTATTCCTCCACACACAGTACACATAAACAACATGTCTCATACACAATTAAGGTCCAGATTCAGATCCTAGGCATAATGTCTAAGTGATAATAGCAGAGGCAGATTACATAACTCAGAGAGGAAGTCCTAATCAGTTTGCCTACTGATTTAAACCTGTTGACGGTTAAGCAATATACATAAAGAAGTAGACTTTTAGCTTTTTAACAACTTTAAACTCCTAAGTCTTGCCTAGGCGTGGGACAGTGCTTCAGTAGTTACCCTGATTATTAAGGAAACTGTTTGAATTATGTTACTAAACCTGCTATTCTAAATGTCCAAGATTCAGGAATTGTTACCAGTTATATGACTCTGTTTTTATCCACAATTAACTAGAGATGCTTAAGCGGATGTGGATGCAATCCTAATGGCAGGATATCTAATGCACAAAAGAAATTCAAAGTGACATAGATGCAAGACCTAAGCAGGGTTTACTAAATGCATAAGTGTTGCAATACTTTAACATGCTTTCAGAATATGCAGAAGGGATGGAACGACCTATTTATTAGCGTTGTTTTTATCCTAAGGCATGGTTTCTAAGTGTACATGGCAGCGTATGACATAATGGCAAAGCACTGATTATTAGCATGATTTTAACACAAGAATTTATAAATGATATAAGAATGCACATGCTGAAAAACAAGAGACATAGGACCTAAGAGGCATGGTTTCTAATGCATTCATGAATCCTAAACATGGTTTCTATTGCACAATTAAGAATATAAACATAAGGACATTTTTTCTACCCTTTAATAGCTATAGCATGCATAGTACCCATCCCTTTTCACAATCCATCCCCAAAGAGTATTTACAATAATTATTACAAACCTCTGAATATGAATTTCATAACTAAAAGTAAGAAAAGAAGAAGTCAACTATAGGGAGCCTTCATAATAGGCCCAGGTTTCAAATCCTCATGCCAAGCCTTGTTTCACAGCCTTCCTCATAATTCGGGTGTGTCAGAGTTCCCTAAGGACCTCAAAGGATCCCGGGCAGTGCTCACACCCAGATTTCATAGCCAAGGTAGAGTAAGTGCAGTGTGGAAATGCCAACTTTTGTGTGTCAAAGTTCAGAGGGAGCTCAAGGGTCCCAAGGCAATGCTCACACATAAGGGGAAGAACCTAAGGGGTCTAAGAATATAGAGAAAGTGCTTGATATAGTTTGACAAGATTGAGTAGGAAAACAGTTTGAAAATAGACTTGTTTGAAAGATTTTGTAAGGGACTATAGAGTTATGTGACAGAACAACTTTTGAAAAGGAGAGTAGAGTCATAAGCAACATCCCAGACATAACACCCAAAACAGGTTCATACATAGCCAAAGAGCACAGAACCAAGGTAGGTTTAGCAACACCAAACAGGGGTAATGTGGAATTGGGGACAAATAGGGCACATAGGTAAGTACATAATTTCAGGAATACTCAATTATAGAATATGCTAGGGGGGTATCCAGGGATTAAGGAGATATCATAAACTCCAGGATTACTCAAAATTACATAACATAAGGTGTGAATTGTTTTGGTCACAGAAAGTTCATGCCAATAATCAAAGAAACATAAGTAGGCAGAATCAATTGAGGTATACTAGAAGGGGAATAACATCTTATAAGCATGCTGAGTCTAGAGGAGGGGGTACACAATAATGCAACCAGATTAAGTACAAACTTCACAACAAGACCATAAGTAGAAACATATTAGAAATAAGAGGAATTGAAGTAGAAAAATAAACATATTATTTTTGGTACTTAAACTAAAATCAGGACATACCAGTATGGAAAAGAGCAAACACAGAGTGAAGAACCAAAGAGTATAGTATTCAGGCTTGGTTTGCAACCGACTGACTTAGAATAGAATCAAGTAACCAGAGAAAAATAGAGTAGAAGAGAGTTTTTGTGTAAGAGATAGTTTTGAACAATGTGTTCGTGTCCTTGTGTTAATGAATGAATAGAGTATATATAGTTTGAAAAGCAGGCCGAGGAAATAAGGTAAGAATAATAGTTCAGTAGCAATTATAGAAATAGACCTCAATTAGAATCAATTTAGTATATAGAATTCCTTTAGTTAAGGAATCACCCCAAACAGTAACAAGTAGTGGTAAAAATAAGGAAAGGAATGAAGTAAAGTGTATAATTATAGAAGTAAACACAATTAGGATCCAATCAATACAATTGCTCTCCACAATTAAGGAGTCATAGTTCAAACGGATGCCACAGTAGTAGAAAAAGGAAAGAGAACTAATTTGAAAGACGGATTTCACTCGTACAAAGAGTAGTAAGGAACATGGCCTGTGATTAGGGATAGGTATAGAACATGTTAATTAAGGAAAATATATAATTAATTGACAGCATACATAAGTTAGAAAATAATTTTGAAAATCAGTAAGAGATCCCTCAAAATCACAGGGGATCAATTATCAAATAAGGCAAATGTCATAAAAATATGCAATAAAAATCAGTAAAGAACCCTAAGGGAAATTCACATAACCAAAATTTTGAGGAAAATATCACAGTTCTAAAGAAATAGAGAAGATAACACTGAATCACCATAACATTATGAGAATAAGCAGGTAATAAACTAGAATCAGGATCACAAGAAGAACAGTATCAAATATGAGTTAAGGTTTCGTATAGAGCATGATATAGACATGACTAATCGAACACAGAAACCCTAACAAACAAACGTAAGTAAAAATCACAGAGTCATAGGATGTTTGTGAGGAACACACAGATCGACTAAACATAGCAACCAAGATGAACTTAGGACCCTAAAAATTGGGGTTTTTAACAGCATAACTCAAGTAAAGAAAAATACTTAACCAAACAATTAAAATGTACTGAGAATCATAGCTTAGTACCAAAAAATCAGAAGAGAAAGCGTTTTGAAAGGGGTTAAGAAACCCTAGTTGAAGATGAAGCGTTATTTTAGGGAAAATCGGAAAACCTTTAAAGAAATAAGAGAATAACTCATAACGTGCCCAAATCTATTGCAGATCTAAGAAACTCAGGGGCTAACAGTTAGGGTTTCCCAGAGACAACCCAAAGAGAAGGAGAATGGCTTAAGAACCATTGGTTCTAGCCGGAAATGACAGGATCTTACTCGGACGACCGTGGATGGCCGGAAAATGGCATGAGAAATCATGGGAGGTGAGTGGACCGCCTTCTGGTTCCTCTGAGGGCTTCAAGGCAGTGATACCCATCATAGGAGGATATTCATGAAGTTGGGAGAGTGGTGAGACCACCATAAAGGTCGGCAAGGCAGAGAGCGTTTGAGAGAGATGAGAAGAGAGGACGGCGGAGCGTAACGAGAGAATGAGAGGGGGAAATGAGGGTTTGGGGTAGGTCGTTTAGGGTTAATTAAGGTAACGGATGATCTGAGTCGTTGATCAAAATTGATCAACGGTTCAGATTAAAACACAGGTTGGGTCGGGTAGGATTTATGTGGATTGGGCCTGGGTTTGGGTTGTTTTAATTAGGTTGGGGTCTGATGTAATTAGGCTATAATTAAAATAAAGAATGGTTATTTGTTAAATACCCATTAAAATTAGGTAAATAATTAATAAAAATAAAAAAAGCTGATAATTATATAAATATGAAATTAAGTCTAACTAGGTTAAATTAAAGTGATTGAATAGTATTTAAAATATGAAATAACTAATTATTGAATTAAAGTAGCATACAATTTATAATTAGGCTATAATTGCAAAGCCATTGTAATTATAGCCAAATAATGCTAAATTGGCTAATTTGTGAAATAGTTAAATCCTAATAGGATTAAAAATTATACATTAAGCTAAGAAGTATTTTGAAATTGTTTATAATGCAATTTATGATTAGTTATGGGATATAAAAGTATTGGATAAATTAGAAATAAATTGATAAAAATATGGGAAAATTGTGGAAAAATTCCCATTGTTATAAAAAGTGATTTTGAAGGTATATATGCAAATTTAAAATAATTTGAGAAAAAATTGGGTATCAACATCGACATGTGACAACTCTTTTAAGGAAGTATTAAAAGAGAAGAGTCGCCACCTAATGATTTTAAGGTGTGTTAGGGCATCTATTTTGCAAATGACTCTGGTTCAACTTGTTTGCATCACCAAAGATCGGGTAAGGGCTGGAAATTACCTAGAAGAGAAGGTGTTAGGCACTCTTCGAGGTCCAGAACTGTGGGTCCCAACTGAACTTGAATTATATGGATTAGTCAAATAAACTAAGAGAGAGAGAGAGAGCACAAAATTTGAGATTTTTATTATAAAAAGATTTTTAATAGAAGAGTACAACTTGTTGACTCAAACAGAAGAGAAATAAGATGGGGGTCCTACGTTTTTTAGCCTAAAGGATCACCCCGTGCAACATAAATAATATTTCATAACTCCCTCGAGATGGGATGTTACTCATATTATTCAGCGAGCACAGATTATCATCTCCTGCTACCCGATTACTATGTTATAGTTGTTACCTAAAAGCGTTTTAATTCAATCATAAGTCGTACCCTATGCATGCACTACCCGTCCCATACCTATGAGCCAAGAGGTATTGGACCTCTATTTTGGGTGGTTCTAGACCTCACTTAGGCTGCTCAGAAATGTTAAAACTAATGTCATACAAAAACACATTGGACTTCACATATAAGCAGTTAAGGCTCAAGTTTGCCTCCACACTTAAGCAACAAATGCACGCGAGACAAATTCTATGTTAAACAATTCAAAATTAAGAAGCTTAAATCGCTATGGGCATGATTTCTATGTGACAAGGCATCAAGGCATGCAAGCAGTTTCATAGGCCAAGCGTTGCTCATAGACAAGATTATACGATTTGCATGTTGATTAATGAAATTTTAGATTTTCGGTCATTAAGCCTATTGTGTCTAGGTGACTCGTGCAGTAAGCAGTAATGTTAAACCATTGGGGATGAGCTCAGAATTACTTATGCTTATTGGCAACGATATGAACAAGTAGTAAGCGGTATTTTAGAGGTCTGTTAGAACGAGCAATTATACCCTATAGGCAAGTTCTCTAACGGTTGATGCTTAGGATTCATTTTTTTATTTGTTACACTTAATCCTATAGGCATGATTTCTAGTGATCATGTTGAGACGAATTGAATGTTCAGAGACATTTTATTCTTATAGGCAGATTTTTGAGTGGCACGTAGCAATAAGAATGATTGCAACATTTGGTTTCAAGTTTGCTAGCAAAAGGCGCGCACGCGCGTGTGTGTATACCCTAATGACATGGTTTCTACAGTGCTCGTATAAATTGATCGGCACACATAGCAAACATATTATTAAGTCCTATAGGCATTTTATCTACCCATTGCATGTAAATATTAAACTCTACCCCATTTCCTTTTTACTAACACCCCAATTGTTTATACAAAGGTTATTACATGCCCAATAATGAGTAAAAGTAATTATGTTACATAACAGTGAACATGCCCACAATAGGCCCAAATAAAATAAATACCCAGCACTGCCTGACCTTTAATATCTCTTACACATCGTACCCATGCCTTCAACAAAGATCCACGTTCAATACACGACTCAAGGGTCCATAGAAGAGTCCAAACCAATTTACTTAACCACAACACCAAGTGTTGCACAACTTGAAACAACCAATTCAGATACACAATACATGACAGGGGAAGTGGAATAATAGGAACAGTTTTGGAGGTTGAGGGAGTGACTAAAGGACCAAGCCCTAGTGTGTCAGACTTCACAAGGGCCTCAATTGGACCCCGAGGTCGGGCCCGTTTGGACCCGATTTACACGAAATACCACTTTCATATATAGAACGATACTCAATATTACCATATCAAAGTGGAGAATTCAAAAAAGGCAAGAAAATATCTGGTTCGAAGGCAATATGCAGAGAAGAGGTGAGACGATTCGGGTTTAGGTTTGGGAGATGAGGAGGTGTTCAGAGGCGGCGGAAACAAGAAAATGGGATTAGGGTTTGGGGGTGGGGTAATTTAGAAGGGATTGGTTTATTAGGGGCCGTTGATCATGTGAGATCAACGGCCAAGATGAAAGCATGGGGTGAAAATTGGATTATTATTTAAATACCCAAAATTTATCAAAATGATTTATAAAAATTGCTTAATAAATAAATGAAAATATTATTTATACACTGAAATTCTTAAAATAATAACTTTGTATTATAAAAATATAAGAATGCTATTTTGACACAAATAATATAAAATAAAGAGCAATTATGTATCAATATAGGTCATTATTGTAAAATTAGATAAATAGCTTTAAAATGCTAATGTAATTGTATAAAATAAAATAAAATATTTGAAACATATATTATAGGTGCAAATAATAATTTTAGGTAACTAAGTCATCCCAAAATAATTTAAAAGGATAATTACTAAATATTTATATAATTTAAATGCAAGAAAATTAATTTAAAGCTCTAAAAGTTATGAAAAGTTATAGAAAATGGTTGTATAGATGTGTAAACTAAATAATGATGCAAAAATGCTATTTTGAAAAAATATGAGGGCAAAATTGGGTATCAATAGTTGTCCATCTTTACTCGAAAATGATGAAAGAGTTTCGAGTAAAGAAAATAATGACCAATTTTGGCCAAATTGAGTGAGGGGTGATGTGATGTCACGCCCCGAACCTGAGCCTGGACGTAACACGTCACTCGGTTCCTGACTTCATGTGACCAAGCGAACCAACTGGCTAGCTGAATCAACATGTGATATCATAGCATACTGAATGCGGAAGATAAACTAACACATGCTGATATACTGAAAGTCTGAAGAATGATATAAATCAAAGTGCGGAAATAATAATACAATTCTGAAACATATTTATAGCCAACATGGCTAAATATGAAAAGCATGCGACTTTGTCTAGCTGTTACTCTAGTTTATAAAGCCTCTACTGAAGTACTGAAAACACTGACTGTCTGAAAATACTGAATACTGTAAGGTAACGATAATGCCACGAGAGAACTGGGGATCACCAAATAGCTAGTACGAGAATCCTAGCGCTCTAAATCGTCAACCTGTAAATCATTACCTGCATCGTGAGATGCAGGCCCTGGGCAAAAGGGATGTCAGTACATTTGAATTTTACTGGTATGTAAAATGATGATAGGCTATAATTGCGTATTTTAGTCGCTTATTACACTCTAATTTACTGCACTTTAATTGTGTTTGAGCTTTAATCGCTAGTGTTTTGCACTAATTGTGTGTTTTATGCCTTGTAGGAGTGATTCCTAGCTATATAGATGTTATGGAATGAATTCAAGTGATTTGGATCTTTGAAGTCTGAGTAAAAGCCCAAGAAATTAAGCTGAAATCGTGTTCCGAGTCAAATTTCATAGTTAATAACAAACGAAGAGTCGAATAGGCATATCGTGCACTGTATAGTAAAATGGACATAGATTTTTGTTCCGAACTCTATTTGGGTTATATAATATATGGTTGGAAAGATAACTCAAAGGGCTACAACTTTCGTGTTTTACATATTCCCAAATTACGAACGGAACAGGGTGGAAAATTCGGTCAAATCCGCGACTGCGGAACTAGACGCGGGCAGAATCAGAGCACTGGTAAATGACCGCGCCTGCGCCGCGTTTGGCCGCGGCCGCAAGCGTCCAGGCTTAAAAAACAGTCCTTTTTCGCGTGGGAGAAGGTATACTTATTTGGGACCGACCCTACTTGGTATATATACATGGAGAAATGGTATTTTGGAGAGAGGGGACATATTTTGGACACAAATTCGACCTAAGGAGGCAGAGACACAATAGAAGCAAGGCGGAGAATTCTTCTACAAGTTTTTCCTTCCTCTTCCTATTTTTCATTGTTGGTTATGACTTTTAGTATTGTATTTTTATATAATATTATGAATAGCTAAGTTGTTATCTAGGGTTTTGATTGAACCTTTTGTAGGATAAATTCTTGTTATGTTTTTATATAATTTTGCCAAAGTTTAATCCCTATTTGTTCAACTACGTTCTTGTTGTAGTTAATTGAAAGGATCCTCAATTAGTTGTGCCTATTTAGTGTGTATCTACTCGAGAGAGAGTGCATATTTAGGTAATTATTGAACAACATCACTCCCAAAGTATAGGAGATATCCATAACCGAGGGTTTAAAGGTGGATTAGAGAGAACGATACCTTGGGTGCAATCTAAAGTGAACTGTAATACAAGTTAGCTAGTGTAGCTCGAGAGAGTGCGTCTAGTAAATTATTGTAATTACTCGAGAGAGATTTACAGTAGCATGAGTGTTCATGATTGATAGAGAATACTTAGGCGAAATTATAGAAGACATAGCGGGAAAGATTTCGACAATTGGGGAAATATCAACTCTAGACCTCCTTAATCTTTTCTCCAACTCGTAGTATCTTTAGTGTTAATTTACTATTTTTAATTTGTTAGTTAATTAGATAAAAGAATCTTAATATTTATAACATAGGAATTGTGTGAGCTTGTCTTCTTAGCAATATTGAACAACTGTAGTAAAGCCTTAGTTCTATGTGGGATTCGACTCCGGACTTGTAAACCGGATTATATTTGCAACGACCGCTTAGTCCTTTTTTATAAGGCATAGTTGGGCATGATCAAATTTTGGCACCGTTGCCGAGGAACTAACGGTGTAGCTGTAGGTGTACATATTTCTAGGTTGCAAGTTTGAGCTTTTATTTTTGTTTTCTTGTATTTGATTATTGTTATTATTTTTTTATCTTAGAGACATGGAATCTTGGAATTATGAGAGTTTTGATATTGGTAATTCTACTTTTGATCCTCGTTATGCATATTCTGGAGGAAACCACCCAGGAAAAAATTATCAAAATATTCCCGCGAGCGAGTTATGTGCACCAACTCAATCTTATGTGTGGAATGTGTGTGATATGTGTGGTGGTCAAGACGGTCACTTTCATGGTTGTGCTTATATTTTTTATCTTCCCCCAACCCCTTACTTTGATGGTTCTTCTTTTTCTTGTGAAGTTAATAGGAACAAAGAACCCAGGGATGATGACCTGAAAAAGATCGAGGATATGATGAAGTGCCTTGTGGAACAAAATAATGAGATACTACAGCGGGTACAAAGGCAAGATGCAACTATTCGCAACTTGGAGACTCAAGTGAGTCAACTAGTTGAAGCTTTTAATGCTTAATATGCCAATATTATGGATAGTAGCCATGAGTAGTGTGCAATAGAGATGGAAATTGAGGTGCCTATGGAGGGGTCCAAAGTAGAACCCCAACACTCTAACCAGCTAGAATTTGAGGATGGTGATGTTGAAGAAGTAATATAGAGTCAACCAGGGACGTTGAGGATAAAAATTTAGTCGACTCTAGTGTGATTGGTGTTGAGGATGCTGAAAGTCCTGAAGTTCATGTGTTTGAGCGCATTGGTCCTCACTCCAAATATTTTTCCACATTTTGCTTGGATGACGATATGAAAATAGAGTCATCCGAGCCGATTGAGGAGTCAAGGAATGAGGAACAAGGTGCTTACATTCTGGATTTTTTCTTGCCAGAAAGACAGGACTACATACCTCATCTAAAAGCCAAGAAGTGTAAAATAGTACAATGGTTTCTTGGGCTAGTTAGATTCGTTCCACCACCCTTGGAGCATAACCGAAAACTTGAAGCCAAATTGGGGGCTCAATTCATAAGTTCAAAGTGGAGGTAAAAAGTGATTCATTTCGTGTCGCGACATTAAATCAAGCGTTTGTTAGGAGGCAACCCAACTTTACTGCTTTAATTTATTTTATTTTATTTCCTTGTTTTTTTTCTAATTATATTATTTTTGTAGTGTCGATTTTTGATTTTTTTAGGAGCATGGAACACAAAGTCATTGGAAGGATGCAACAGCAAACCATTACTTGGAACAAAGTGTGAGGTACCCGCACGAAGGACCAGGCTTGGGAGAAGTCTGAGTACCCCATGAGATGCTAGTGCTTCAGCCTTTGGCCTACCAGGGAGTTTCTTTTACCTTCTTGTATGTATGGGTGTGCAATGAGGACAATACACTATTTTAAGTGTGGGGTGAGGAGATTGTATGGGTGACTTTCTATGCTATTTTAGTTATGTTAGTTTAATTGAATATTTTTTTAGAAAAGATTGGACTTTTCCCGACGATGGATCTACTAGACAATTTTCTTGAGGGATTTAAGTCTAAAGAAAAAAAACAAAAAGATTTTCTTTTGTTAGGTAGTGTAGCAATTCCCCCTTGGATTTTCTTTGTGCCGCGGTTCTTTTCCAAGGGTTTTGTTTGAACCGGGTATAGTTAGTTTTATTTTCTTTTAGGAAGAGGAGTCATTGTGTTGTGTTTTGAATTGAAGCAATATCTATTAACTTTGTTATGCCTTGAGAATAGTGAGTACTTTGGTTGTGACACTTAGGCTCAGTTTTTTACTCTTGTATAAGTACCTTAAATTGTATGATTTTAAATTTGATTAACTGCTTTGACTAGAGTGTCTTGATGAATCCAATCCTAAGTGAGTTAAGTTCCATGTGTGTGTGAGGTTTGTGTGTTATTCTATGCATTGCATTTGATGTCTAGAACTTGCCCTGTGTGTTTGCAAAGCGAAATAGTAGTTTTATTCAGTCTTGGAAGTAATATAGGCGTTTGTTTGTTGATCCAGCTATGTATATTTTACCCCGCCTAATTGTTATGTATCGTAGTTAACCTCTTTGATCCTGTAATCCCTGTTTCTTTGGCAACCACATTACAAGCCTTACCCATTTGTTTGAATTAACCATCTATTTGAAAACCTTCTAACCTCTCATAAGCACTTGAAATGTTATGAACTGTGTAAAAGTTAAAGTGTTGGGTGGTTGGTTTGGCTTTTGAGTAGAACTAATGAAATAAGGAGAAAGGTGCATTGTGTTGATAAAGTAAGAGCCACTTAAAAAAAATAGTTATATTGTTGTGAGAAAACAAAATTCCTTGATAAGTGGTGACTCTTGATGTACTTGTGCTTAAAGAAGTATGGGGTAATAACATTGATGTGAAAGTGGAGTTTGGTTTGATATAAGTATGTGGTTTGAATGTTAAAGTATATGTATTAAAGTGCTTAGGGACTCGTATATCTAAATGTATCCTACATGTCCCGCAACCTACATTACAACTAAATAAAGTCCAACTTGATCCTAGATTGAATGAGCTCGATTAGCAGAGTAGTATACTACGGGCAAGCCTATGGTGCATCTTTTGTAGCATATGAATGTTATTTCTGAGAGTGAGTGAATTCTTTCTATCTTGAGTTCCTTAAGTGTTCTTAAATTTTATTGTGTGGAACTACTCTCTTTTGTTGTGTGAGGGCACTTGATTCATGAAGGAAAGGTAATATCAGTAACCTCTATGTTAGAGTAAGTGGGTGATTTGTAAATAATGTGTGGTACTTGTGAGTCAAATCTTGAGGTGAAGATGTTACACCCTTGTGATTAGTCTATTTTAGATATTCTTGGTGTGATGAGTTAGGAGAATTGCTTAAAAAGGTCGTGTCTATATAAAGTGTAGTTTGATTACTCGAGGACGAGCAATGGATTAAGTGTGGGGTGTTGATGTTAGTCTATAATTGCGTATTTTAGTCACTTATTACACTCTAATTTACTGCACTTTAATTGAGTTTGAGCTTTAATCGCTAGTGTTTTGCACTAATTGTGTGTTTTATGCCTTGTAGGAGTGATTCCGAGCTATATAGATGTTATGTAATGAATTCAAGTGATTTAGAGCTTTGAAATCTGAGTAAAAGCCCAAGAAATTATGTCGAAATCGTGTTCGGGGTCAAATTTGATAGTTAATAACAAACGAAGACTCGAATAGACATATTGCGCACTGTCTAGTAAAATAGACATAACATTTTTCTCCGAACTCCATTTTGGCTATATAATATATGGTTGGAAAACCAACTCAAAGCGCAACAATTTTCATGTTTTACGTTTTTCCAAATTCCAAAGGAAACAGGGTGACAAACGCGATCAAAACCGCGACCGGGAACTGGACGCAGGCAGAATCAAAGCACTGGTAAATGACCGCGCCCGCACCGCGTTTGGCCGCGGCCGCGAGCTTCCAGGCTTAAAAAACAGTCGTTTTTCGTGTGGGAGAAGATATACTTGTTTGGGCCCGACCCTACTTGGTTTATATACATGAAAAACGGTATTTTGGAGAGAGGGGACATATTTTGGACAAAATTTCGACCTAAGGAGGCAGAGACACAATAGGAGCAAGGCGGAGAATTCTTCTACAAGTTTTTCCTTCATCTTCCTATTTTTCATTGTTGGTTATGACTTTTAGTATTGAATTTTACATACTATTATGAATAGCTAAGTTGTTATCTATAGTTTTGATTGAACCTTTTGTAGGATAAATTCTTGTTATGTTTTTTATATAATTTTGCCAAAGTTTAATCCCTATTTGTTCAACTACGTTCTTGTTGTAGTTAATTGAAAGGATCCTCAATTAGTTGTGCCTATTTAGTGTGTATCTACTCGAGAGAGAGTTCATATTTAGGTAATTATTGAACAACATCACTCCCAAAGTATAGGAGATATCCATTACCGAGGGTTTAAAGGTGGATTAGAGAGAACGATACCTTGGGTGCAATCTAAAGTGAACTGTAATACAAGTTAGCTAGTGTAGCTCGAGAGAGTGCGTCTAGTAGATTATTGTAATTACTCAAGAGAAATTTACAGTAGCATGAGTGTTCATGATTGATAGAGAGTACTTAGGCAAAATTATAGAAGACATAGCGGGAAGGATTCCGACAATTGGGGAAATATCAACTCTAGACCTCCTTAATCTTTTCTCCAACCCGTAGTATCTTTAGTGTTAATTTACTATTTTTAATTTGTTAGTTAATTAGATAAAAGAATCTTAAAATAACATAGGAATTGTTCGAGCTTGTCTTCTTAGCAATATTGAACAACTGTAGTTAAGCCTTAGTTCTCTGTGGGATTCGATTCCAGACTTGTAAACCGGAATATATTTGCAACGACCGCTTAGTCCTTTTTTGTAAGGCATATTTGGGCGTGATCATAAAGAAACTGAAAGAAAGAATTATAAATGCTGAAACTGAAACTAAGCTGATAACTGAAATAATAACTGGTAAATGAAATGATAACTAATAATTGATAACTGAACCGATAGCTGATAACTGAACTGATAGCTGATAACTGAACCGATAACTGATAAATGATAAATGATAAATGATAAATGAACTGAACAAAGGAAGTAATGATATGAATACTCCCTCTTCTGAATGATGAACAACCTGTTTATCTGAATATTAAACTGCAGCCTCAGGCCCAATATATATATGTGCAAAAACTGCAGCCTCGGGCCCAAGTATATGTATACATAACTGCGACCTCAGGTCCAAAGATGCATAAAGCATAAACTGCGGCCTCAGGCCCAAAGATGCATAAAGCATAAACTGTGGCCTCAGGCTCAAATATGCATAAAGCATAAACTGCGGCCTCAGGCCCAAATACAGGTGTTCAACATTCAGGAACTGAGAATCATACTGAAATATATGATACTGAAATATAGGATACTGAAATACTGAACCATACTGAGTTACATGATACTTGAATACTGAATAGAGCTAGACTGAGACGTGTATTCATGAACTGATTATGAAAATTGAAACTTCAACTATTTATGACATGCTGAGTAAGGTATACTGAGACTCAAGGACATCAAACCCAAGTCTATATTGAATACGAACTGAGCTCACAACGTTCAGAATGAAAGTCATGAACGAGTTATGAAGCTAGAGAATATAAGTTCTACAACTATTTAAGGAACTAGGCTAAAATATGTTTCTGAGGCAATTGGTAACGTGGTAAAAGAAATGTAATGTAGGGAGAATCATTAACATTCCCAAACATAGAGAGTTATCCTCACATACCTTAATTTCCTGCTCTTGAGCGTAATATAATGTTTGCCAACCCTTTCAACTTTAATCTATATCAATGCAAGTCAAAGGGATTGCATATTAGCAACAGTAGCCATGTTTTGGTCACTTAGACATTTTATCAAACACTTGGTGGCATAAAGCTTCATAGCCTTTATTAATGGTGTTTTTATACCCAATAACCCATTCTTTTGCTCCTAGATAAATTCTAGGGACTCAAATAATTATAATCTACATTATTCTTTATCACTCATAAGGTAAACAACACCCTTAACCAATAATCAATAATCAACAACCCAAACCTATAGTCGTTCATGCTTTTCTATCAAACCCATCAATTCATATCTCATGAACCAGAGTCTATAATCATTAATCCAATGCTAGAATCAATTAGAGGGTGAAGACATTACGTTTTTGAAGTTCAATCCCCTTGAATTCGAGTTCTAGGGTTCCTTCTCTCAACAATGATGTCCAAATCGAATATCTAATGATATGGAGGATTTACCCATGTTAAATAAGATGTTGGGGAATTTAAATAAGCTTGAAATCACCATTAGAACTTACCTTGGATGATGGAGGGACCTTTAAGGAGTTAGGTTTTTGAGAGTTTTCCTTCCTAGAGCATTCTTTTATGTTTTGGGGGTGTGGGGGACAAAGTAGAGCTTTACAATAACCCCCTAGTAGCGCCCCCACACACCTGGAGGCCCAACCCGTGCTACTAGCCGCACTAAATGGCCAGAACGAAACCCCATTAGCGCGGGCGCTATAGTGGTCGCGCTAATGGGCGCGCATATGGTGTAGTGTTCTGTAAAATGGGCATAACCTTTTTCAAAGATGCCCGTTCGGGCTCCATAATATATCGTTGGAAAGATATTTCAAAGTCCTACAACTTTCATGCTTTGGGTTTTCTAAGATTTCTTACATAGTTTCACTAAATACTGCTGGAAAGAGGAACTTTCCGCAAACTTAGTCAATTTTGTCGAATTTTATGCACCTCACTTTCCATCTTGATTTTTGAAACAACTATTTTCGCCCATAATTATCCCGATAGGAATTCATATGTTCATAATATGATCTTACTACTCCTTTAACTTATTCATGCCTAAGTCAAATTTACGGGGTATTACATTATCTCCCCCTTGGGATCATTCTTCCTCGAATGATTGTCCTGATTGTAACTTCTGCTAACTCCGGAACTTAAACGGGTCTGGTGGAAACATGAACTTTCATTAATACTTGCATACTAAATTGAATGAATACATGATTACTGGACTCTTGAGATACTGAACTAAATGACTACTGCCTTTACTGAATATTGGTCTGCCATGGATACATGAATACTAAACTAACATTGATATATGGATATTTTAGCTGGCATGAATATTTGAGTATTGAACTAACATCAATATCAGAGTACTAAGCTGGCATGAATATCTAAGTATTGGACTGACATGAGTAGCTGAGTATTGAACTGACATGAGTATACGAGTACTGAACTTACATGAGTATATGAGTACTGGAAACTTGAATGTTATAACATGATACGTGAAATACTGGTTGTACCACTGCTAATTCTGGTGGAAAAACACTAGGCTTTCTGCTGCTCTACTTTCACTTACTGATAATTCGGACACTTGGTCATAAAGTTTGCGACATTCTTTTTCATGTCGTTTGACCAATAAATCTCCTTGGTCATGATGCATTTTTGGGGAACTTGGATGGAAAGAATACCTGGAATTATGGGCTTCTAACATGATCTTCCCTCTTTAAGTCAATATATGTCTGGAACACACAATTGGTCTTGGTACCTCAAAGTACCATCATCTCCCCCTTATTCAAAATCCATCATCATATACTGGTGAATCTCCTCTCTCAACTGCAACACATTGGGATCATCAAATTGTTTCTCCTCCTCTTCGGCTACTAAGGGGGAACAAGTCATATTCTAGACAACAACTCTACTATCTTTGGAGTACGCAAATTGAACTCCGAGGTGGGCTAAGCAGTGAATTTCTTTCACCAAAGTTCTCTTATCTACCTCAATCGTGAGTTATACTTCCCACACTTGATTATCTTCTTAAGCACTTCCTGAAAACACTTATAGTATTGTTGTGAACTAAGTCTTTGACATGTACTCTAAATTAGAGTCTCGTGCAATGGCATTACCCTCACAACACATAAATAGGCATGACTTTATAGCTTTTCTGTGATCACTTCATCATCAATAACTAAGCTCGCTGATCATTCTACTCACTTTGTGTTTCTTACACATTCTAGACATAATCCCTATGGTAATTATACAATCTTTCCTCATTACCAAACTAATTTTCTTTTTCATATCCAATGCTAATTATTCGAGTTTTATCTGGACTTACTGATTGTTTTCACATCACCTCTTAGACTAAAGGTCTTATACTTGCGGATCCTCCCCTTTTTTTGGGGATCTAAATAACTTTCCTTATTGTCTGCAATTCTTTGCATTTTACATCAATGACGACTCACCTTCCAACTTACTTTTGAGAAATCCCTTTTTTTTTAAAACCAAATTATTCACATAACGGAAAGCTAATGTATTCACAACTATCTTACACAATCTTAATAATTTAACTCTGATCACACTGTGAATCTTGGAGAAAGCACATTTCGATAATTCCTAGAGGCCATTCTTCTATAGTTTGCTCTCTTACCGCTAGCAATTTTTTTTCCCACTACCATTGTACTTCGGGTTTAACTTAAACTCTTAAAGTTCTAAAAAACATTCAATATTTCAAACTGTCATGCACTCACTAGAGTTAACCAGGCTAAGTAAATCAAATTGTACCTCTACTAGCTCTGCTGGAAGTGCTAATTCATTGTATCTACTCAAACATACTTACTATTCTTTTACTAACCACCTGCTAGCGTCATGTGTTCATGTTCCGCTTTGAATAACTAAAGTGAATCATAAGGTTATTTCTAACTTCCCTCACCATCTGACCCTGTTCTATGATTGCATACTTATCTTTTGTTTTTGAACTATGTACATGGATCACACTTAGAGAAAGTTCATCTGTCTTAAACGAAATTGGAATATCTAACCCCAAATTCTATACACTTCAAAATCATTTTTGACTATAAACATCTGGAGTAAACACTTAGTCACATAATATAAGGGGGAATTTCCTTATCTTTTATCTAACAGTAATAGCCACTTCTTATAAAAAATCACTAACATAGTACTCTCTAGTTCTGATTTGAATAAATCTAAACAACTTAAAATCATTACTTGAAATTCAATATTGACTGCTCTTGGTTCTCATTTTGTACATCATGTCTTCTTAGTCATATGCATGAGTTGTATGAGATCACATCTTTGGTAATAACAAACGTTTCTGACTCCTAGGTATTTCACACCTAGGCTCTTTTCTGTCCATAACTATAGTGACCAATGTTAGGGTCTGACATCCGAACTATCATCATCCCATATGTGGCTCCATTTACAAGAATTAAAAGAAATTGTTATCTGAGGTAAGACACATACGATCACCATACACAAACTTATTCCTGAGAGAATGCCATCATCTGATGATTCTTGATCTTAATCTAGACCTAAAATATACGAAGATTTTGCTATAGCCACAGTTACTTACATTTTCTTTTAACACCCATAGGCATCACTCTATACTCACCAGTCACTAGAATTTTGGTACAATGGAAATTGGAGATCCGGTAACTAAATAACTAATAATGGGCATACTGAATAACCATAAACTTGCTAATTGAAAGATTGTATAACTGGTAACTGAGGTAAAATGATGACCATAAAAATGTAATAGCTGCTTTCGTACTTTCTATTAAGGTTATGCTATGATATGTACTACTATCCACTGCATCCCACTTCCAACATCTTCTCAAGTCTCATTTGTTACTAACATGTACTCCATAATTATACCCCAATGGGGAAAGTCATTCTCTCTAGAACCATGGATTTTTTTTCTTGCCCGTCTCTTGGGCATTAGATACTTTTGGAATTCGATAGGAAGAGATGGTTACCTATTGCTCTAAGCTTCATGGCACGATCTAGAGTAGAAAGAAGTGAGACAATCCTGGGTGTCTTGGTAGTTAACCGTTTATATGAGTGGCCGGCACACACATATAAAAGAAACTCCACTAGACACGACTTCATAGACTCCCTAAGACTCTTGAACCTAGGCTCTGATACCAAGCTTTATCACGCCCCGAACCTGGGCCTAGATGTAACACAACACTAGGTGCCTGACTTCATGTGACCGAGCGAACCAACTGGCTGGCTGAATCAACATGTGATATCATAGCATACTGAATGCGGAAGACAAACTAACACATGCTTATATACTGAAAATATGAACGATATAAATCAAAGTGCGAAAATACTAATACTATTCTAAAACATATTTATAGCCAACATGGCTTAATATGAAAATCATGTGACTCTGTCTAACTGTTACTCTAGTCTATGAAGCCTCTAATGAAGTACTGAAAACACTGACTGTCTGAAAATACTGAAGACTATAAGGTAACGATAATGCCCTGAGAGAACTGGGGATCACCAAATAGCTGGTACGAGAATCCTAGCGCTCTCAATCGTCAACTTGTAAATCATTACCTGCATCGTGAGATGCAGGCCCTGGGCAAAAGGGACATCGGTACATTTGAATTGTACTAGTATGTAAAGCAACTGAAAGAAAGAATTATAAATGATGAAACCGAAACTAAGCTGATAACTGAAATGATAACTGCTAAATGAAATGATAACTAATAACTGATAACTGAACTGATAAATGATAATCGATAACTGATAAATGAACTGAACAAAGGAAGTAAGGATATGAATACTCCCTCTTCTAAATGATGAACAACCTGTTTATCTTAATATTAAACTGCAGCCTCAGGCCCAATATATATATATATGTGTGTGTGTGTGTGCACAAACTGCAGCCTCGGGCCCAAGTATACGTATACATAACTGCGACCTCAGGTCCAAAGATGCATAAAGCATAAACTACGACCTCAGGCCCAAAGATGCATAACGCATAAACTGTAGCCTCAGGCCCAAATATGCATAAAGCATAAACTGCGGCCTCAGGCCCAAATACAGGTGTTCAACATTCAGGAACTGAGAATCATACTGAAATACATGATACTGAAATATAGGATGCTGAAATACTGAACCATACTGAGTTACATGATACTTGAATACTGAATAGAGCTAGACTGAGACATGTATTCAAGAACTGATTATGAAAATTGAAACTTCAACTATTTATGACATGCTGAGTAAGCTATACTGAGACTCAGGGACATCAAACCCAAGTCTATATTGAATACGAACTGAGCTTACAACGTTCAGAATGAAAGTCATGAACGAGCTTTGAAGCTAGAGAATAGAAGTTCTACAAATATTCAAGGAACTAGGCTAAACTATGTTTCTGAGGCAATTGGTAACGTGGTAAAAGAAACGTAATGTTGGGAGAATCATTAATATTCCCAAACATAGAGAGTTAGCCTCACATACCTTAATTTCCTGCTCTTGAGCGTAATATAATGTTTGCCAACCCTTTCAACTTTAATCTATATCAATGCAAGTCAAATGGATTCCATATTAGCCACAATAGCCATGTTTTGGTCACTTAGGCATTTTATCAAACACTTGGTGGCATAAAGCTTCACAGCCCTTATTAATGGTGTTTCTATACCTAATAACCCATTCCTTTGCTCCTAGATAAATTCTAGGGTCTCAAATAGTTATAATATACATTATTCTTTATCACCCATAAGGTAAACAACACCCTTAACAAATAATCAATAATCAACACCCTAAACCTAAAGTCGTTTATGCTTTTCTATCAAACCTATCAATTCATATCTCATGAACTAGAGTTTATAATCATTAATCCAATTCTAGAATCAATTAGAGGGTGAAGACATTACCTTTTTGAAGTTCAATCCCCTTGAATTCAAGTTCTAGGGTTCCTTCTCTCAACAATGATGTCCAAATCGAATATCTAATGATATGAAGGATTTACCCATGTTAATAAGATGTTAGGGAATTAAAATAAGCTTGAAATTACCATTAGAACTTACCTTGGATTAAAAGCAGAAGTTTTTCAAGGTTAGCTTCATGTGATTCGAAGCCAACCACTCTAGGTATTTGACCAAATAGGATCGTCCAGTTCCTATAGAACCTATCACTAAAATACCCCTAGAGGGGGATAAGGTTAAGCGGAGCGAAAAGGGTTTTCCATGAGATGGGAAATGAAAAGGCTAGGTCTCAATCAATAGAAAGAAAAGCAAAAAGTGCCAGTAGCTGCTCCTGGCTTTCGGACAGCTAGAGCACTGACAGATGGAGCGAAGAGTCCATATGGAGGGACCTTTAAGGAGTTAGGTTTTTTAGAGTTTTCCTTCCCAGAGCATTCTTTTATGTTTTGGGGGTGGGGGATGAAGTAGAGCTTTAAAATAACCCCCCCTCCACTAGATCCCCCACGCACCTGGAGTCCCAACCCGCGCTACTGGCTGCGCTAAATGGCCAGAACGAATCCCCATTAGCGCGGGCGCGCATATGGCATAGTGTTCTGCAAAACGGGCATAACGTTTTGCACAGATGTCCATTTGGGTTCCATAATATATCGTTGGAAAGATATGTCGAAGGAATACAACTTTCATGCTTTGGGTTTTTTAATATTCGTTACACATTTCCACTAAACACCGCTGGAGAGCGGAACTTTCCGCAAACTTAGTTAATTTTGTCGAATTTTATGCACTTCACTTTCCATCTTGATTTTGAAATAACTATTTTCACCCATAATCATCCCTAGAGGACTTCATATGTTCATCATATAACCTTACTACTCCTTTAACTCATTCATACCTAAGCCGAATTTACGGGGTGTTACGTGTGATTTAGAAAATAGGGTCGAACCCTGGTTCTTGAGTTGCCTACATATCTCTGGTGTTACAGGAATCATGTCGTTTATAGTTCTGGATTCAACGGAGAATGAGACCGATGGAGTTGTTATAGTAATGGTCGTATGTTTTGAAAAGGGTTCTTTTAGGGTAGGACAATATCAGATGAATTTACGCGAAGTCATGGATGTGAATCTGAAACGTTTATATCTCAAAATGAGTATCTGAATGGTTATCAAGTAAAAGTGGGTAACTGATGGTGATTGGTTACGTTTGAAATAATTGCGGGATGTGAACATTGTGAACGGAAACCGGAGTGAAGATTACTCTTGTTGAGAGAGCGGTTACTTCCCGGGTTACGTGCAAAACTTAAAAAACGATGCATGCAAGTATATAGATTATGGAGGGAATTTAAACATGATGCAAATTCCCTTTAGACCATGAAAGTTGTCTTTGGACGGTGAGGATGATGTCCTTAGACCATGACATCCTGGGCCATGAATCATGTGATAAGGGATTCACATGCCATGAAATGATGTCCCCGGGACATGAAATTGGTGTCTCTGAACCATGACGCCTTTGAATAATTATGTGCAATATTGAGAGATCCTCAGGCCATGGAATGGTGTCTTCTGGCTATGAGGATGATGCCTTCGGAATATGACGCCTTTGGATAAAATGGCGATGTTTCATCCCATGAGATGCAATGATATGATGATTGGTCGTATGAGAAGTAAAACAAGACAAAGCTTAGGCAATGCTTAGTCGCAGGAGAATAGAAGATAGTGTTGGGTTTAAATAGCGTAATGGAGATAGAATTTGGTCTTATGCAACGACAAGGTAATGCTTAGCCTTAGGAAATTGAGGAGGCGGTGCTTAGCCTCATGCAAGAAGAGGAGACGATGCTTAGTCTCGATGCAAGGAAAGGCATTGCTTAGCCTTATGCAATTAAGGAGGCAATGCTTAGCCTCATGCAAGAAGAGGAGACATTGCTTAGTCTCGATGAAAGGAAAGGTTGTTCTTAGACTTATGCAATTAGGGAGGCAGTGCTTAGCCTCATGCAAGAAAAGGAGACAGTGCTTAGTCTCGATGCAAGGAAAGGCAGTTCTTAGACTTATGCAGTTAGGGAGGCAAGGCTTAGCCTCACGCAAATAGGAGACAATGTTTAGTCTCATGAAAATAAAGGCGATGTTTAGCCTTATGCAGTTAAGGAGGAAGGTATTAGCCTTATGCAAATGGAATACAATGCTTAGCCTCATGCAAAGAGGAGACAATGCTTAGTCTCATGCAAAGAAAGGTGACGCTTAGCCTTATTCAGTTAAGGAGGAACTGCTTAGCCTCATGAAAATAAGAGACAATGCTTAGTCTCATGCAAAGAAAGGTGGTGCTTAGCCTTATGCAGTTAAGGAGGCAGTTCTTAGCCTCATGCAATTAAGAGACAATGCTTAGTCTCATGCAAAGAAAGGCAGTGCTTAGCCTTATGCAATAACGGAGGCAGTGCTTAGCCTCATGCAAAAAAACGATGAGTGATAGTGAGAAAGTAGAGTATTTCTTAGCTGGAAGTGCTTGTGATAGATAATTTTCTATTTTAAAGGTAGTGACCTGATGTCTCTGCATATATTGTTGTCTTACTATGCATGTATTCAAAGAAAAAATTGTGAGTTTTGTGGGGGAAGGTTGGTCCATGCTTTCGTCTTCTTGCCTTGCTTTTGCTCCTGCCTTGAGATCCTGTTTGAGTCACCCCGGGCAGCATATGATTTTTTATGAAAATAAAGTTTTCGAAAAAATATGCGTGCAATTGATGAATGTAGTTATTTAAAATATAGTAGTACGCAATATCAAGTATTTAGATGGACTAATGGCTGTGACATTCTTTAGAGACATTGCGACTTCCTTGCTTTATAATTTTGAGGGTCCTCCTCAAAATTCTGCTCCAGTTTAAAAGTAATTCTTTGACTATTCTGCATATGACGAAGTTGGTTGGACTTGCTTCAAAACTTTGAGGGTCCTCCTAAAAATTCTGCCCTAATTTCTGACCATGGCAAAAATGAAGATTTTATTGAGATGTGACCGAACCCACAAGGCTTCCTACATATCCCCTCTTAAATCGGAATCAGGTCAAGCGTAGTTTTGTTACATCAAATGAAGGAATGTAAACAATCCTAAACATAATATCTATTGACTGCGTTTGAGTTAATAGGTTTTGGCCAAATTTCTCTGTCCATTTATGCAAGTATGAGTGCTCCTCCTGTTAATACTTTGTGAACCATGTAGGGCCCTTTCCAGTTGGGTGAAAACTTAACTTTGGATTCTTCTTGATGCAGGAAGATCCGCTTTAGCACCAATTGCCCCGGTGTGAATTGTCTAGGCCTAACCTTTTTATTGAAAGCTCTGGACATTCTGTTCTGGTAGAGTTGACTGTGACATACAACATTCATTATTTTCCCGTCAATGAGAGCCAGTTGTTCATAGCGACTTCGTATCCATTTTGCATCACTGAGTTCAGCCTCTTGTATGATTTCAAATAAGGAATGTCTACTTCGACGGGAATGACGGCTTCAGTACCATAGACCAGTAAATAAGGAGTTGCCCTAGTTGATGTGTGAACCGTGGTACGATATCCCAGTAAGGCAAATGGTAATTTCTCGTACCATTGTTTATGATTATTTACCATCTTCCTTAATATCTTCTTGATGTTCTTGTTGGCGGCTTTCACAGCTCTATTCATTTGCGGCCTGTATGCTGTGGAATTCTTATGCTTGATATTGAAGGTTTCACACATGGATATAATTATATACTATTAAGGTTGGCGGCGTTGGAGGTGATGATTGATTCCGGAACCTCGAATTGACAAACAATACGATCCCTAACGAAATCGGCGATGACCTTCTTAGTTACAGCCTTGTAAGATGCGGCTTCAACCCATTTGTGAAATAGTCTATGGCCACCTGAATGAACCTGTGCCCATTTGAAGCGGCGGGTTCAATTGGACCCATGACATCCATCCCCCAAGCGGATAAATGCCAAGGTGCACTTATTGCATTGAGTTCATAGGGTGGCACTCGTATCATATCAGCATGTACTTGGCATTGATGACACTTTTGGACATACCTGATACAGTTTGTTTCCATAGTCATCCAAAAATATCCTGCTCTTAATATCTACTTAGCTAAGACAAAGCCATTCATGTGTGGTATGTAAGTTCTGGCATGTATCTCTTCGAGCAATTTGGATTCTTCCTTGGCGTCTACACACCGTAATAACCCCAGATTTGGAGTCCTTCTATACAGAATTCCTCTGGTTGGAGAGAAGTGGTTGGATAATCTTCAGAGTGTGCGTTTCTAAGTATGATTTGCGTGCTCCGGGTACTCTTCTTTAGCCAAATATTCTTTGATGTGATGGAACCATGGGTTTCCATCAGTTTCTTCTTCAACATGAGCAGAATAAGTTGGCTGATTATGAATCCCTAATGGGATAGGATTGATGAAATTCTTGTCTAGGTGTTGTATCAGGGAAGATAGAGTGGCCAATGTATCTGCGAACTCATTCTTGATTCTCGGAATATGTTTGAACTCTATTTTTGTGAATCTCTTCATCAATTCTTGTACATAGTACAAATACGATAATATTTGGTATTCTTTGTAGCCCATTCTCCTAGAACCTTATGTACCAAAAGGTTTGAATCACCAATTACCAGCAATTCTTGAACGTTCATGTCAATGGCCAACTTGAGTTCCAAGATGCAAGCCTCATATTCTGCCATATTGTTGGTACATGGAAACCTGAGCTTTACGGATACTGGATAGTGTTGACCTGTCTCTGATACTAAAACTGCTCCAATACCCACTCCTTTGAAATTTGAAGCCCCATCGAAGAACATTCTCCAACCATCGTAGGTTTCAGTGATATCTTACCCTATGAATGTTACCTCTTCATCGCGAAAATATGTTTTCAATGGTTGGTATTCTTCACCTACAGGATTTTAAGCCAGATGATCTGTCAACGCTTTCCCCTTGACAACTTTGTGAGTTACATAAATGATGTCGAACTCATTCAGCAATATCTACCATTTTGCCAACTTCCTTGTAGGCATAGGTTTTTGGAAGATGTATTTTAGCGGATCCATCCTTGATATGAGATATGTGGTGTAGGCACAGAAGAAATGCCTCAACTTTTGAGTTATCCATGTTAAAGCACAGCAGGTGCGTTCCAACAAAGAATACCGCGCTTCGTAGGGTGTGAACTTCTTACTTAGATAGTATATGGCCTTTCTTAGATTTGTACCCTTCTTATATTTGATGATGACTCCGTCCACATATACCTCTATGTCCTTGTGTATTATGTCATGGAAAATGGTTGTCATGCCCCTCATATAAGTGGCTCCGGCATTCTTCAGGCCAAATGACACCATCTTGTAGCAATACACTCCCCATGGTGTAATAAAGGTTGTCTTTTTGGCATTCTCTTCATCCATCCATATCTAATGGTATCCCGCAAAGCAATCCACAAAGGATTGGAGTTCATGCTTGGCACAGTTTTCGATCAGTATGTGTATATTGGGTAACCGGAAATCATCTTTGGAACTTGCTATGTTTAAGTCCTGATAGTCGACACATACTCTGACTTTCCCATCCTTCTTCGGAACTGAAACAATATTAGCCAACTAGGTTGGATATTCAACCACTCTAAGAACCTTGGCTTTGATCTTCTTGGTGACTTCCTCTTTTATTTTCAAACTCATATATGGCTTGAACTTTCTGAGTTTTTACTTTACAGGAAGACACATAGGGTTGGTAGGCAGTTTATGAGCCACTATGGATGTGCTCAAACTGTTCATATCATCATAGGAGCATGCAAAAATATCCTCATACTCCTTCAAGAACTGGATGTATTTTTCTTTCTCCGACGACGATAGGTGGATGCTTATACGAGTTTCCTTGAGTGTTTCAGAGTCTCCCAAATTAACTTTTTCAGTCTCATCCAAATTGGACTTAGGCTTGTTTTCAAAATTTTCCACTTCTCTGAAAATTTCCTCGGGTATTATATCCTCTTCCAGATCCTCTGGATCACTTTCCTTATGTTGACGATAGGTGGATGCTTATACGAGTTTCCTTGAGTGTTTCAGAGTCTCCCAAATTAACTTTTTCAGTCTCATCCAAATTGGACTTAGGCTTGTTTTCAAAATTTTCCACTTCTCTGAAAATTTCCTCGGGTATTATATCCTCTTCCAGATCCTCTGGATCACTTTCCTTATGTTGACGATAGGTGGATGCTTATACGAGTTTCCTTGAGTGTTTCAGAGTCTCCCAAATTAACTTTTTCAGTCTCATCCAAATTGGACTTAGGCTTGTTTTCAAAATTTTCCACTTCTCTGAAAATTTCCTCGGGTATTATATCCTCTTCCAGATCCTCTGGATCACTTTCCTTATGTTGTGTTGTTCCATTACATGTCACAATCATAGGTTCATCAGGATAAGTAATAATAACGTTGTAGAGAGAAAATGTAAAGGATAATAATAAATACTTAAACAACAATCAATTGATAAATATTTAAAACGTCAAGCAAATGCAGTTCAATGATTCGAGCAATTATTTCAAAACAAAACATTTAAAAAACAAAACACTGAAAATGTCTTGAATGCCCATAAAATTTCTTTCAAAATAAATGATGCTAATTGCCAGGTTACGCAGGAACTCGACGGGCCCTTGATGGTGCAACAATTCTTAAGAACAACTCCCTTCTCCATTGTCTGAATAATAAGGCCTTCCTCCTCCTCCTCCTCCTCCTCCTCCTCAACTATCGCACTGCAATCCATGTCTTCATCATCCAGGAACAATTCCTTATGCCAGCTAGAACTTCACCTTCTTCGGACCCCCACATCATGTCAGCTTGGTGAAACGACTAGCTCAAATGTGGTACTGGTTGCTCTAGAGGGTAATAAGGACCACGCCATGGTGGAGACCAATTTTGATACTCGTGCCAGGTGTATTCATACCCGAGCCCAAAAGTTGTGCCATGACACTTTAGTTGTATCGGTTTGGTGATCCCTTAGAGATTCTTGCCTAGATCCTTGCCAGGTTCATACCTTGTCCATGCCAATATGCTTTCGATCTTACTGCTCCACCATTTGTCTTTCTTAATTATGTTGACACACTCGATGCGATGGTATGTTTCTCCACCCAACTTCCTTCAATTCTCGATGACCGGAAGAGTTTGATTGTTGTAATGGGATTACTTTCGTTCCCATGGATAATTTCTTCCCAATGGTTCCACTCAAACTTCACGGCCTGATGTAGAGTAGAAGCTACGGCCCCAGCGGCATCTATCCAAGGTCGTCCCAACAACATAATGTATTTAGAGGATATATCCAACACTTGAAACTAAACATCAAACCAGGTTGGGCCCATCTGTAGGCTGAGGTTGGTCTCCCAAATTGTGGCCCTTTAAGACCCATCAAATGCTTTCACGTTCATACTCCTTGCTTGTATCTCATGCAAACCTTTACCCAACCTTTTCAAAGTAGTTAGTGGATAGATGTTGAGACTCGAACCCCCATCTATCGGGACCTTGGCAATGAATTTGTCCCCAAATTGCACTGTGATATGCAGTGCCCTGTTGTGACTTAATCCTTCCGGTGGTAGCTCGTCTTCAGGAAAAGTGATCTTGTGGCTTTCCAACACTTGCCCCACCATGTTTGACATCTCTCCACTGGTGATGTTATTGGGTACATAGGCTTCATTCAAAACTTTCATCAAGGCATTCTTATGCGCCTCGGAGTTTTGCATCAATGATAAAATGGATATTTGAGCAGGGTTTTGTTCAGATGAATCAACCAGAGAATATTCTCTCGCTTGCACCTTTATCCAAAGATCATCTAGGATAGTCTCAATGACAGGCGACATAGAAGCGGCTTCTTTTCTTGTTCCTCCCAAATGCTCGGCTGTATAAACCCTACCAGTTCTAGTCATGCCTTGTGCTGCACCTGTTTCTTCCATTTTTGCCTTTCCTTTCCTTCTTGCTTATGCAATGTAGTCCATAGGTATATCATTAGACTTGATATATGGTGTAAGTGCTACCATCACGGTGAAGGGTGTTGTCACTTCAACCTCAAAATCAAATGGAGTTGGTGCGGCTACCTCAACTTCAATCGGTGCATGATTTTGTACCACAATAGGTGTGAGAGTGACTGGAGATGTTTTAGGATTATCCCCTTCTCGAATGAGTCCAATTGACCTTTCTGAGTCTCATTCTTCATTGGTCTATATCACATTTACCCTTTTACCCCTATGATCCGTGAGAGGATTGTTACGGACATTGGGCGCAGCCTCTTTTGCCCTATGACTTTGGTGTCAATTAATGTCTCAACCTTATCCTTCAAAGTATAACACTCATCAATAGTATGACCCTTCATGCCAGAGTAATAGGAACATGTCTTATTTGGATTAATCCACTGGGAGTAAATTTCCATAGCAACAGAAGCAATGGAAGTGACATAACCTGCAGCCTTCAGTCTCTCGTATAGTTGGTCTATGGGTTCATCAATTGGGGTGTATTTTCTGGGTAGTCTGTGGTCGAAATTTGGTCTAGGTTTTTGGTAGTTTTGGCGGGCTGGTGGTGAATGGTAGTATGTTGGTTGGGTGTTATAAGTATGGTAAGTTCCGGCAAGTTGTTGGTATCTGTGAGGTGAAGGCTGATACGCGGATGGGGGTGTTTGGTATGTAAGAGGAGACTTTGGACCTTGAGCTACCATCACTGCCCCTACTTCTTTCTTCTTGGAGATACCTCCTAACTTTAAGGCTTTATTTGTGGCTTGGAGTGATTAAATATTTGTCACCGTTCCACTTTCGATCCCTTCTTCTATTCTTTCTCCCAAATTGACGATGTCAGAAAATTTATGGTTTTCAATAACCATCAGTCTCTCGTAGTACTGCGGATCCTGAGCCCTGACAAAGATTTTATTTATCTATTCTTCTTCTAGTGCTAGCTTTACTTTGGATGCTTCAGACCTCCACCGAGTAGCATACTCACGTAAAGTTTCCGTTGTCTTCTTCTTGAGATTCTGAATGTAGAAAACGTCTGGTGCATTTTTTGTGTTAAACCTGAACCGATCCATGAAATCTGATGCCATGCTCACCCAATTAACCTATTTTTTGGGTTTTGACTGATGTACCGAGATAGGGCATCTCCGTTAAGTCTCTTCATGAATAGCTTCGTGTAGATTTTTTCATCATTGCCAACTCCTACAAGTTTGTCGCATCCTCAAGTGCACCTTCGAATCACTAGTCCCGTCATACATTTCGATCTTAGGAGGTTTGTAACCCTCTGGCAGTTCTACGTCCGGCAGAATACACAAATCTTCATAATTCAAACCCTCAATGCCTTTGCCCCCTTCGACATTTTGGACAGCTTTTTGAGCTCTTCCGCGATGTTCTTGATGAGCAGGTCCTTATCAGTGGATTGGGGTATATATAGGGTCTATTGTGGGGTATGGTATAAGGTTTCCACGTATATAGGATTGCTTTGATGGACTTCGGGAATTTGGGCATAGTGGTGGTCGTTGGTTGAGTTTTGGGGATCAGGGGTAGGTTGTGGTGCGTTTTGAGGAGTGTGGTAAGTGGTGCTTTGTGGATACGGATTTGGATGGTGATGGTGCTGTGGAGGGGTAGGTATTGGTGGAGTATTATGGTTTTGAGGAGGTGTGGCGTATTGATGAGGCGCAAGAGGATTTTGCGGATTTTGCGGATTTTGGTTTTGTGTGTTTTGTGGAGGTGCCGAGTTTTGGGAGTTTGTGTTTTGTTGGTTAATGTCAGGAACATTTAGGGTGAGGGAAAGGTTTGCCATTTTCCGGCCCTGCTTAAGCTCCCCTTGTAGCTCCAATATTTTCTATTCCATACGTAAGACTAAATCATTCTACGTCGGAGTACTCCGACCATCTGAAGTTTCAATATTCTCTGCATGGGTAGCATTGTATTTCCTAATACCGCTCATATCGTCCATTTTGGATTTTCCTTTGTTCTTGGGATCACTTGGTGGAGGAGGAGGTAGATGACCTCTAGATCTGGTGTGATATGCTGATGATGCCAGTATGCACGAACCAACCTTGGGAAATGGGAATAAACAAAAGAAAAGAAAAGGAAAAAGGTAACCAAGTCAATAAGAAGTATTAAAAGGATGTTTGTGATGTATGTAATAAATGCGCATCCTAATTTGAGGGACCTCATTGTGCCCGAGGTAGGCCTAAGCAACACAAAGATTTGGAGAAAATTGATGCCAGTAATTTCGTCATTTCATCAATGCAAAAAATAAGCCAAATCCTTGCTAAAACAACAATAATGAGAAAACTCACTAATAGCATTTGCCTTATTACAATCAAAATCTAAACGTATCTAGAAAGAAGTAAAGACCTTGTTTCCTAATCTACTTGGACCCATAAGGACTTTCTCCACGTTTGGCCTTCTTGGATCCATCAATCAAGTTCCCAGGCCACGCATGTCCAATAGTATATAAGCCCTTTCTAAATTCCCTCCCTCATTGTCTTCCGTATTCGGACAATCCGAGAGCCTCTTCCTCATCTTCCCCTCAAGTTCCATTAGCCCTTGATCCAAATATTCCAACCTCTCTGTTGATTTAGTAGAAATTTCTTTCCATTCGTTGATTGCTTCGATATCCACTTTTTTCTGTTCCAAATGCCTACTTCGGACTCGAAGACCCTCTTACGCAACATCCTATATTTGACTTGTGCTTCAGCAGCACCGTCTATAACCTTATTTTTTAAATTATTCCCTGGTTTGACATCTCCCGCTATATCATCTACCAACCATGATGGGTAGACATACATATGAACGGCATGATACCTGTCTGGCTCGATAGTATCTTTCTCCACAACGACCTTTTGATTCCACATATGATGTGCCTCGAATTTGAACGGAATGACGTTCCCTTTAAAGTCTGCTTTGTAGTGGACCATGTTGGAAACCCGAGGTATAACCTGCTTTCTTCCCGCTTGCCTCATCACCCTTATAGAAGCATAAAGATATATTACTCTTAACCCGATCAATATTAGATGTGTGGTTTGTCTTGACCTAACAATGAACTCGCTTATAAGGAACCATTCGAACATCCAATGTACCTTTTCGTCAGTCATATTGCTGAAGAAGTGGACGCAGCTCACAACAATTCCAGGTTGCGCAAACCTATCTGGGATAAATGTATTCTTTTTGGATGATGGTAGGATATGTAGCCATTCAGTGGTCATCGCAGAAGCTCTTGATGATATTCAACTATCTGGAAATGTTCTAATGACCACACTTGCAGCAACAGATTACAACCCTCGAAGTGCCCATACCCCTTCTTGCATCGATCTAGAGCTCGGTACATTTCGGCCAAGATCGTGGAGATGACAATGTAATTTTGTCCCTCAATTCCTTCCATTAAAATAATAGGGAAGATGGGTAAGGGAGTGTGAATCCTCCCACAATGAGCACAAAAACTCGACAGTGTGTCCAACCCAAAGGAGAAATGGCAAGTTCATCATAACTTGCTATGCCCATAACGTTTATAAAGGAAGTGCGGTTTTCTGGTACTAGTAAACTCGGACTATCCCATGGTAGCCTAGCGAAGCCTCCTATTTCCTCAAAGAGGGGAGTCATTTCTATGTCACCAAAGAGGAAGACAACTCTTTTATTATCCCAAAGCATAGTGGCAGCCTCAATCAATGCATTATTTGGCTGAATGTCCAATAAGGAGGGTAAAATTTTAAGGACCCTTTTCACATGATTCTTGTCACTAGGTGAGAGGTTCTTCCACCAATCAAGCAGCAAAGGTGGGATGTTTTGAACCATGCAAAACCTGGGGACTTCGTGCCTCATTTTCTACAAAACAAATAGAATTAGCCATTTCCCCCCTCCAGATCTGCTACCTGATTACTATGTTAAAGTTGTTACCGAAAAGCGTTCTAATTCAATTATAAGTCGTACCCTATGCATGTACTACCTGTCGCAATACCCATGGTACATGTGGTATTGGACCTCTATTTTGGGTGGTTCTATAACTCACTTAGGTTTCTCGGAAATGTCAAGGCGACATACAAAAACACATTGGACTTCACATATAGGCAGTTAAGGCTCAAGTTTGCCTCCACACTTAAGCAACAAATGCACGTGAGACAAATTCTATGTTAAACAATTCAAAATTAAGAAGCTTAAATCCCTATGGACATGATTTTTATGTGACAAGGCATCAATTCATGTAAGCAGTTTCAGAGGCCAAGTGTTACTCATAGACAGGATTATACGATTTGCATGTTCATTAATGAAATTACAGATTTTCGGTCATTAAGCCTATTGTGTCTAGGTGACTCGTGCAGTAAGGAGTGATGAAAAACCATTGGGGAAGAGCTCAGAATTACTTATGCTTACTTACAACAGTATGAACAAGTATTAACCGGTATTTTAGAGGTCTGTTAGAACGAGCAATTATACCCTATATGCAGGTTCTCTAATAGTTGATGTTTAGCATTCATTATTTTATTTGTTACACTTAATCCTGTAGGTATGATTTCTAGTGATCATGTTGAGACGAATTCAAAGTTCAGAGACATTTTATTCCTATAGGCATATTTTCGAGTGGCACGTAGCAATAAGAATGATTGCAGCATTTGGATTCATGTTTGCTAGCAAATAGCGTGTGTGTGTGTGTGTGCTTACCCTAATGACATGGTTTCTATAGTGCTCATGTAAATTGAACGACACATATAGAAAACACGTTATTAAGTCCTATAGGCATGTTATCTACCCATTGCATGTTAAACTCTACCACATTCCCTTTTTACTAACACCCCAACTGTTTATACAAAGGTTATTATAGGCCCAATAATGAGTAAAAGTAACAATGTTACATAACAGTGAACAGGCCCATAGTAGGCCCAAATAAAAATAAATACCGAGCATTGCCTGGGCCTTCAGTATATATTACACAGCGTACCCAGGCCTTAAACAAAGATCCACATTCAATACACGACTCAAGGGTCCATAGAAGAGTCCAAACCAATTTACTTAACCGCAACACCAAGTGTTGCACCACTTGAAACAACCAATTCAGATGCACAATACATGATAGGGGACGTGGAATAATAGGAACAGTTTTGGAGGTTGAGGGAGTGACTAAGGACCAAGACCTACTGCGTCAGAGTTCACAAGGGCCTCAATTGGAACCCGAGCAGTGCTCACACTAGGGAGGCAACAATAGAGCCTAGATAGACTTGGCTTTCAACCGGCTAAGAATGAGAATTCAGAATAACATGAGTAGCAAGTAAGGAGAGTGGATAGTGATGGAGGGACAGAATTAAGTGATATACTTATACTTAAAATAGACATAGCCAGGTTGAGCAAAACAACTAATCAAGCAGATCACAAGACTTTGTTCAGCAGTACTTCAACATTTAGCACATATTGAGAGATTTAGGGGAGAGGAACAAGATAGAAATTAACACTAAGAGGTTGAGGCCTAAGAAGTCCAATTTAGGCCAAGTATACTTCTTGGTATCATAAGACAAATAGGTTAATCAGGAGGCAAGGCAACATTGAAACACATATTATGAAAGCTTAGTAATCACTGAAGGAATAGAGGATCGAGGCATATTAGCAAGGGAGCAAGACAATAGTTGAGGAAAAATGGAATGTTTATATTAAAATCAGGATAGCAAGGAAACATGTTTAGAGAAAACTATAAAGCAGTACTACATATAGTTGTGACTAGTACACAAAGAGCAGTCAAGCATACATAAGACTTAGCACTAAAGGATTCATTCAAAGTGGGTGGGGGGTGGTTTTCATAGAGTTGTGGTGGTATCCAAAACAAGGTATGAAGAAATTCTATAACAAACAACATATAGTCACAATAGTCAGATTCATATCAAAATAGGCTTGCATTGAAGCTCAAAACTGAAACATATTCATATGCTAGAGGTACAAAACTTATTCCAGAAAACAAAGAACCAATATAGAAATGCAAACCATAGTGAAGAATACATATTATCCTAACACAAGCTAAGGACAAAGCAGTAAACTATCTAATGCATTCAACTCATACGTTACACAATTTCTACTTGGCAGTCTCGGAAACCGCGATAAGTGATGTCCTAGTTCGAGATGTGCAAGGTACACAATTTCCTGTTTATTATGTAAGTCGAACTCTAGGGAAAAGCAGAAACTAGATATCCATACTTAGAGAAATTGGCACTTGCTCTAATAAGTGCCTCCAGGAAGCTAAAACCATATTTTCAATGTCACCCAATATGTGTATTAACCACTTACCCACTTCGTAATGTTTTACATAAGCCCAAAATATATCGAATATCAACCCCGAACGGCCATCAAGTCTCAAACTTTGGCAAACTTCGTGGTCGACTTCATACCTACCCTCATACCCGAAGTTGAAAAGGAACTTTTATTGAAATCGGGTACATCATCAGGGGTATGGACCCTTTTTACGGATGGCGCTTCGAATGTGAAGGGGTCAAGGCTAGGCATCATTTTGAAGCCACCCACGAGCGATACTATTATACAATCCATCAAAACTTCTAAGTTGACTAACAATGAGGCCAAGTACGAGGCGATGATTACAGGTCTCGAACTAGCCAAAAGCTTGGGAAGGGAAGTCATCGAAGCCAAATGTGACTCCCTGTTGGTAGTAAACCAAGTAAACAAAACCTTCGAGGTTCGAGAGGATAGAATGAAAAGGTATTTGGACAAGTTGTAGGTGACTTTACACTGATATAAAGAATGGACTTTGCAGCACGTGCCTCGAGAGCAGAACAGTGAAGCCCATGCCCTTGCAAATTTGGGATCATCAGTCGAGGACAACAAAATCGGCTCGGGGACTGTCGTTCAACTCTCAAAATCTGTAATCGAAGAAGGTCACACTGAGATAAACTCAAAAGCTTAACTTGGAATTAGAGGAATAGATATATCGAGTATTTGAAAAACGAAAAGCTCCCATCAGACCCTAAAGAATTGAGGGCTCTACGAACAAAAGTTGCTCGATTCACATTGGCTGAGGATGGAACATTGTACAGGAGGACGTTTGAAGGACCGTTAGTAGTGTACTTGGGACTAGGGAACACTGATTATGTCCTACGAGAAGTTCACGAAGGTACTTGTGGAACCACTCCGGAGCCGAATCACTAGTTCACAAAATCATTAGAGCAGGATACTATTGGGATAGTATGGAAAATTACTTTAAGGAGTTTGTTCGAAAATGTGATAAGTGTCAAAGGTACGCACTGATGATCCACCAGCCCAGAGAACAACTTCATTCGGTCTTATCCCCATGGCCATTCATGAAATGGGGGATGGATATCGTCGGCCCTCTGCCAACCACCCTAGGTAAAGCTAAGTTCATTTTGTTTATGACTGACTATTTCTTTAAATGGGTTGAAGCACAGGACTTCGAGAAAGTCAGAGAAAAGGAAGTTATAGACTTCATTTAGGATCACATCGTATGCCGATTTGGGATACCTACCGAGATTGTATGCGACAACGGAAAGCAATTCATCGGCATCAAGGTAACAAAATTCCTCGAAGATAACAAAATAAAGAGAATCTTATAGACACCATATAATCCTAGTGGAAATGGGCAAGCCGAATTGACGAACAAAACCAACATTCAGAATCTGATGAAAAGGTTGAATGACGCCAAGGGAAAATAGAGAGAAATTCTACCCAAAGTCCTTTGGGCATATCGAACAACATCGAAGTCCAACACGGGGGAAACCTCATTCTCCTTAGTATATGGCTCTGGAGCCTTGATTCCAGTCAAAGTCAGGGAACCCAACACCAGATTTCGACACACAATAGAAGAATCAAATCACGAGGCTATGATTACTAGCCTCAAACTATTGGATGAAAATCGAGAAGCCGCCTCCGAATGGCCGCACAAAAACAACGTATCGAAAGGTATTATAATCGAAGGAACAACCTTCGCCACTTTAGAATCAGGGACTTGGTCCTGAGGAAAGTCACCATCAACACTCGGGACCCTAATGAAGGAAAACTCGGCCTAAATTGGAAAGGACTCTATCAAGTCCTCGATATCGTCGGAAAGGGATCTTACAAGGTAGGAACGATAAATGGCGAGCAACTACCAAATAATTAGAACATCTCACTCCTCAAGAGATATTATTGTTAAGGTATGACTTTCTCCTTTTTTATTTACATTTTACACTAACTTATTTTCAGGTGTCCGAGCAAAGGTATCGAAGTTATCATCGAGTAGAAAGATACCCTTAAGCATGTGTTACAATCTTTTTCCCTTCGATCGATTTTTATCCCAAATGGGTTTTTCCGGCAAGGTTTTTAACAAGGCAACCTTTGTTCGTTCTAACTTAGAGTATCTGAGGTCTCCTTACAATCAACCTCGAATACTAGGGGACATCACCATCGGATGTTATATTTTCAACAAAAATACTTCGTGTCAAAGGGGCCTTGATAGAAAAACTTTGTAAATGGCCAAACGGTCGAATGAATCGTGTCTGTATAGATTAGTCGAGCCCCGATGGCAATACATGTACGCATGTATGAATTATTCAAAGGAATATTTCCTTGTCAGATATCTTGTGCCTCAATGAAAATTCTCTACTTTACGAGCTTCGTACATATGATTTTTATAAAATTGATCAAGGTCCAAAGTGCGACTACACCTCGAACGATCGACCCCATACTCCGGGACTGTTATTGAAAATCAGCACGTCCGAACTACCTAACTTCAAAACCGTAAGACTTTAATGAGGCAACCCTCGATTTATAGGCCAAGGCCATCATTCTCGGGGACTAATACTTTGAACAAGTTCGAAGTGTTATTGGGAAAAAAATCCCAAGAGTCATACCCAAAGGCTACGACACAATTAACGCGGCTCAGAGACGTCTGAATCCCGCAATGAAAATAGGTCTTCGAATTCTTTAAAAAAGGCTACCCTTGGAAAAATAACCAAAGGTCTTTGATAATATCAGCCCTCGAAAAATCTTAAGAGGTATCAAAACTATTCAAATACAAATTTGTGCTAAGGCACAAAAGGTAAAGGGGTTTCGATCAATATTAAACCCTCAAAAAACCCAATTGGTAAAAAATACATGCTAAGGCATAACAAAATTGTATAAAGTATTTAAGCCAAAAAAGGGGAAAAGCCATTCTTTTACGGCCATATCGGCCTGATTCAAAGAGCCTAAGGGCCAATACACTTAGAGTTCGAGAACACGTTCTCACTCGATTCGAACCTAAGGGTTCCATTATCTCGAGTTCGAATAAAACTCACTCGACAACAATTCGAGGATCCATTATTATTCAATACGAACCTAAGGGTTTTATTGCTTCGGGTTCAGGTTTTACTCGAACTCGACTATAAAAGCTGTATTATTATGACTTCGATCAAGTCACCCAAAACCAAAGTCTCAAACATATTGTTCAAGGCATAAAAGTGTGCTAAAATTTTACGAGGCATAAAGCAAGTTTGAAGACAAAATTTGAGAAGGAATTTAAAGGGAAAATTTATTTATATACTTGAAAAAAATATGTACAAAAGACCGACAAAGGTCCTACACAAAATAAAGAATAAAAAAGAAAAAATATGTACAAAAGTCCTAACTATGCTCGGGGTTGACTTCTTCCTGGGGGGCAGCTTCCCCTTCGGGCCCTCTCCATTATCGAATCCGCCTTTGTTGCCTTCATTGTCATTGTCGGAAGAGGCTAGTTGTCTGGCATCTGCTTCATGCATCTTAGCTTGAGATATTTCCTCATATAGGTCGAAGCCTCGAGCATGAATCTCCTCGAGGGTCTCCCTCCAAGATTGGCACTAAGCCAGCTCAGCAGCCCATTGTGCTCGGTCGGTAGCCTCCCTCAGCTAAGTTTAGGCAGCCTCGGCATCAGCCAAGTACATGGATACGGACTTGTCAGCTTGGACCTTCGCCTTTTTGACCTAAGCAAGTTCGGCCTCAAGCTCTTCGATCCTTTTGGCCTGAGCTGAGCTCTTCTCCCTAGCACGTCGAAGTTGAACTTCAGCCGATGACATTAGGGTGAGGGAGCCTCTTTCTCTGCAGCAAGGCGGTCCATGCCTTCTTTCCACCAATGGCAGTTAGCTTTAACTTGATCGACTTCCCCCCGGAACAGCTCGATCCTCTCAATTTTTTGCTACAACTGAGGCATTGAAACGTTAGCCTCCGCCCTTGGGTCAAGTCTGTATTTTTTCAAAAAGACAGCCACCTGCTCGTTCAGTTCGGACTCCTCCTTACGAGACTTGGCCAAGTCTGCTCGAAGGTCCTTGAGCTCTTCATCCTCCTGTCCACAGAGGATCTTGAGAGCATTTCTCTCCTCCGAAGTCTTTTGAGCTCGGCCTCACATTAGCTCAGATCGGCTCGGGACTTGGAAAAATCCTACATGAGAAGAAAATAAGTTAGACTGGAGGAAGGAAAAGAACAAAGAGAAATACAACAATTAATACTACTCGAGATAGAAGACGCTGGGCCTCTTCAAAGAGGGTGGCCGCATCGTTAAGGTTAGAGGCATCATCGACCCCGATAAAGCAATCCCGAAAGGGATCCTCTTCACTGGGGACTCCGTCTATATCGGGGGTCCTCATGGCCCGAGCCTCTCTTATCGCCTTCTCGGAGTAAACCGATAAAGAAGGCGAATGAAACGGTGTAATTTCCCCGAGCGAGTCACTCGGGGCGCTCTATTCAGCTCTCAGGGTCTCAGAATCGGCGCCCTACGGTATGTTTGTTACTGGTCGAGGGACAATCTCGAACTCAGGCGATTTAGGGTCTTCATACGAATTTTTCTTTGAAGCCTCCTCATCACGAGTCTTGATATCGGCAACCGCCTCCGGTTTTGAAGGTTTGGCGGCCTCGAGAGTCTTCTTGGATCGAGCCACCTACGTCGAGGCGTCACCTTCTTCTTCTTTTTCTTCTTCTTCTCTCAAACTTTGGACCGAGTCCATGGTGAGAGCAATGACCTTCATTCTAGTCCTTAGAGTTTTGGGTTCGGGGTCCTCAGACAACGAGACCCCCTTCCTCTTCTTTTCTTTCCCCGGTTTCGGAATCGGGGTACTCAAAATCGTGTCCTTGTTCAGGCTTGCACAAAGGGAAACTTGGTGAGAAAAAGAAGTATGATTAGAAACTCGGAAATAGGAAAGAAACACTCGTCGTGATTCTTTGCCTCCCATTTGCCCTTTGCCAAGTCACGCCATCCACGCTCGGCGTAGGAGGAAGTCGAGGCCAACTTTTGAACCGAGTTCTCGAGGTTAGGAATCGCTCGAGGCATCCAGGAAACCGCTGCATGACAAATAAAGATATTATATAAAGCAAAAAATAGGAGTATGAAGACTAATGAGTAAGATGTTGCTTACGCTCGGGGTTCCACTTCTCGGGGAACTACAGTTTTTCCTTTCGGACGAGGTCACAGGTCCTCACCCGAACAAACCGGCTCATCTAAACCCGGTCCTTGTCCTCATCGACACTCAAGAACAAAGCCTTGGTTGCTTGGTGTTGAACCTTGATCAACCCTCGAAAGAGTCGGGGTCGATATAGTCTCAAGAGATGGTTGAGGGTGAATAGCAGCCCCTCGATTTTGCTGGAGAAGAACCAGAGCATGATTACGATGCGCCAGAAGGAGGGATGGACTTGGCCGAGGGTCACTTTATACCTCTTGTAGAAATATATGATAACTGGATCGAGGGGACCCAACGTGAAAGGGTAAGTGTAAACATTTAGGAACCGTTCCACGTGGGTGGTAATACTTTCTTCAGGAGCGGGATCTGTACAACGACTTCGGCCCCCTAGTTACAATCCCTGTTCACATCCTCGAGATGTCCCATTGTTATCCAGCAGATATATCTCGACACATGCTCACATTGGCCAGGGACCGATGGAGGGCCCTCGACTTTGAAGTCGGAATTTAAGACACAGGGGGCAGGAACATACTCACTAGGGATTGGTTCCACCGGCGTTTTATCACCGGCCAGCCGGGAAGATGAAGAGGAAGCTTTCTCCTTTTGTGGAACGATTTTTGATGTTTTAGCCATTGATTCAAGTAGAACAAAGCGGAAAGTGTTGAAATTTGGTGGTTTGAAACTAACAAGGTCGGCTCAAAGAGTGATGAAAGGGAAGATATGGAGAGAGTCTAAAAACTTGGGAGAATGATGAAGATGAAAGTAAAAGTTATGATTCAACAAAAGAGTCCATATTTATAGGATACAGTGACGGTTCGACGGTGCTAGTGGCCGACCGCCCACTGACACGCATTAATGATTTGGGGAACTGTACCGACGAGACGTTTCGGTCACCTCCATCGCTTACGTCACGGGGATGACGTCACTGTTTATCTAGGTCATAAGAAAACCAAGGCTCAAGTCGTTTCTTATCATTTTATTCTAAGAAACGAGGGGGCTATCTGTATACGGTAGAAATCGGGGCTACCCGATTTCACTATTTGGTCGAGGTAGGAGTGTCACGTCGAAGAGTTAGGACGTCGATTCCAAAATCGAGCCTCTTTCTAGATCGAGATCAACGTCGATCGAGGCCAGAAAGAGGCAGATTTTGAGTAATATCGGCATAGCTCATAAAAGGCAAGATATCCGCGATTGGTCGAGAATCGTGGCATGAATTTCGTAGCAGACCGAATCTATAGCGGTTAATCAGCTGTTAATATGATTTCCTACTATAATTAGAAGTGTACCCTAATTATGACTCCTCTACTATATAAAGGGGAATTCCATTCATTTGTAATCATCAATGCTCACTGGAAAAAAATATACAACTATTTCTTTCTTGCTTATTGCTCTACTTATTGTTCATCTGAGTTGCTTTATTCTTTATTGTTCTTACTATATCACCTCGAGGTTACTTTGGTTCGAGGTTGGGGCTTAGCTTACATACTGGTTTGATTTATTTTACAGTCTAATTTATCTATTTATTTTCTCATTTATCAAATGGTATTGGACGAAATCACATATCCTTAAAACCACAATATGAGTGTAATTGTTATCCAAATTTTAAGGTAAACTGATATATTACTCCTAACATTCTTCTACTTTTTTCTATTTTCTTAAACAAAAGCTGTGTTTACGTTGTTATTTTATTTCTAAGTAAGTCCCTTTGTTGACGGGAAAAAAATACTCCTACTAAAGTAATCAACTTTGGACTTACGTGATTATTTTTCATGGGCATAGCGCAAAACAATAATAAAATAACTTCCTAAAAAAAGTTTCTCAGTGAATGTAAGTAACACAATGAAACTTTTTCTTTTAGACACATTTTCGTTCATATACCATATAAGAAACTATATTATTAAATATGTTCATGATTTGAAAATTATCCGCCATGTTAATAGTTTTTTTACAAAACAGATACAATGCATTAAATACAGAATCTTAGTAGATATAATCTTCCTGAAGTAAATATTCTTTCAGATATTTCACTAAATAAGGAATCATTGTAGTATTAAAATTCCTTATTTAGGTGCGCTAATATTGGGGAATTAAAGATTCTTTCAGAAAATTTCAAACGCAAATCACGATGTATTAATTTTCGTCTCTTTCTATTCAATTTACCCAGTTTGTAGATAAATTGTAGATTATTTGTATTTTCATTGTAGATGCTTTGTTTTTTGTTTTCACAAATTAAAAATGACTAAAACTTCTACAAATCTTCTGCAAAAAACGCAATTATGTCGAAAATCTCAATTAAACTACAATCGAATGAGAATTGGGTGATACGATATTGAGATCTGTTTGACTTTGTAGTTTATTTTTAGTTTTTTTGTAGAATTTTTGTAGATGAATAGAAAATTTTGTAGTTATATTAAATGTAGTTATTATGATGTTTAGAATACAATTTGTCTACAAAAAAACTATACATTAACTACATTCTGGACACAATCTACAATTTAACTACAATTTAACTACAATTTATCTACAATTTCTGTAATATGTCTTCTTCTTCTTCTTCTTCTTCTTCTTCTTATTCTTCTTCGAGATTCAATCTGAAAATCAGTCAAAACCAAGTCTCATCTTCACAAAAAACCCTCAAAATTGAGATATAAACTCCAAACCATATTCCCGATTATTTTCAACAACACCCAATCCAAACAAATAATGATTTTTGAAAACCCAAATTTGAATTCAAGCTTTCAAGCTTTTTAATGGCTGTCAATGGTGGATTTGAGAGAAGAAAAGATGAAGAACATATATATGATCGCCAATTTCTGAAAACGATGAAGAACAGAATGTAGCAATTTCGACTTGTTGAATCTCGAAGGTCTGAATTCTACAATTTGAAGAAGAAGGAAGGGAGAAGAGGAAGAAAGGGGAGGGGAAAACGGCTGGTTACAAATGATGGGGAGAGAGAAACGTGGGATATATGGACACTTTTAATTAAAGAGTAAAAATCTGCCCATTAATTATACCCCTTTAATTAAGGAGTAAAAGACTGTCCATTAATTATAATTCTAAATTAATTATGGTATAGATTTGGTAATTTGATATACTAAATATAATTAAATCAAACCTTAAACATGGAGGGTGATAATGTTTCATATATGGTATAGGAATGTAAAAATTTCTTTCTTTTACTCCTGTGTCCTGTCAATGTATTTTTTTTTTTCCTTAAGCACGGACTAAGCATACAAATTTCCAATTAACATACATATCTCAAATAATATATTGCATAAAATATACCATTCTTGAACAATTGGTTCGAGTCAAATTAAGATACTAAAAATAGAACAAAGGAAGTACAATTAATCTGAATCAAGATTTTGTTAATAAAAGGAAATCGGGGAAAGACTTCTATTATTGGATGCGGGGTCCAAGGATAGACCGACCCGGTCAACACGGTGATATGGCTCATCTTAGTTGAGGCTACTGATTTTAGGAGCATTGTCCTAAAATCACTCGAAAAAGTTTGGCAATGTGGGACAATCCTCTTGTGAATTTTGGAGAAAGATCTCTTTTAGTCTACGATCGGAATTACTTATATTCAGTAACTATAAAAGCATATAATTTTATTTTTGTTTATATTATATACATAAATGTATATATACAAAAAAAATCGGCTATTATTTTGAAAATGATTGTACACGGTGTAAATTTCCCATGAATTTTCCCCACTTCCGTCACTATTTTGGACAATTCACTCGTGATCAAATAAAGAAGAGAGCGTTTCATGACAAATTAATAGGGTAAGATGGAGACAAATTCTTGCCAATTTAGACTTCAGAAGTCAAATTGGAGACGAAAGTCTATAAACGTCATCCAGTGGAGGCGCAAATGGTAAGTTAAATTAGTAAGAAAATGTCACTATATAGCTGCTCTAAAAATAATAGAAAAAAATATATATATTTTTATACTTTTTATATATATACATTCTATATATTATATACAAAAAATATATAATTTTATATAATTTTTTTACTATCTAATATAAAATAATTTGGCGCAGGCTAAAAGTGAAAAACCCTTAATTATTTTGTAGGCACTGAAGTGAAAGATTGTACTGGGAGATAAAAATTGATGTTTCTCACCAAAGCATCAATTATGTAGACTTACACACTTTTAGGCTTTGACTTCTGTTGGTAGTACAAAATGACTCAGTACACTTACCTATTTCCTAGTCGCCTTTAAAGAATTTGCCTATAATCCATGTAATGGCTGCTAACCTTTTTTTATTATTTATTTTTAATTTGGACCATTTTTTTATTTGTGCGTGTTATTCTTGTGCAAGGGCCATGTTATGGTCAATCTTCTCTGTATCATTTCAATTTTATCGGATGTTTCCGAACTAATGGCTGCTAACTCACTTCAATATCTGATTCTAATCCATCGCCATGTCCCGGACTGAGTTGTTATGATAGACTCCATTAACTTATGAGAATCCGGCAATGTCCCAAACAAGTTCTAACTTATCAATCTCTAGCAATTAATTATAGATTTACTAAACCTAATCAAACACATATAAAAATTTAAAACCCAAATAAATAAGGATTTTTTCTCTCTGAGAATCACAAGCAAGATCTCCCTCCATATTTTAAGCGTGATCACCAACATTAAATGCAAGACGGAACGGTAATTTCATGAATAAGATAGCAAACAAGGTGATGAAACACATCAAAATACAAGATTCCAAAATCTAAGCAAAATGGGGCCTTTTTCAATGGCTATGGTTTAAATTGATTGAAAACATATAGATGAGTCAATATACAAAATTTGAGGAAAATTGAAGATAATTTGGAGTTATTTGGTATCAAAATTTCTAGTTGAAATCGAGTTCAAAAAATTCTTCTGCGGCATATGTATCAAACATATATCACACATGTATACATGGATATACTTGTAATACACATTTGGTATGAATATGATACATATGTGATACACATATCATCTTTTTCCATATTTTATCTTCTACTTCGAATTTTTGATTCAACCCACCTCAAAAATCCACCAAATCATCCCAAAACTGAGATTTAAACTCCTTAAAATGTATCCAATCTATTCCAACAACACCCACTCAAAAGAAAGCAAAATTTTGATACTTTTTTTGCTACAAATAGCTAATTAGCTCATTCTGATAATATTTTATGAATTGGCTAATTTTCGTACTAACTTACTTGGGCTGACATAACTGATAATTTCCCTTTATTTTGAGTGAAATTAAAAAATACCCAGATTTACAAGTGGTAATTGAAAAATAACCACAATTTCAAAAGTAATCGAAATTTAGCCACTTTTAAACACTATTCAAAATCCGAAAAATATTCCAACATAATATACCGGAGTTCGAATTTTTTACATGTGAACTTCCAATATAATATACTGGAGTTCCAGCATAATATACTGGTCCAGCATAATATGTTGGAAGTTCATACAGGTGCTCCAATCTCCAGTATATTACACCGGCTATTTTTTAATTACCAATCCGAAAATTGACTAGCCCGTGCTATTTTCACCTTTATTTCTTGCCGAAGTAACATGATTGTGGTAAATCCAAATTCCAACAGGAGCACACTAATCACTGGCTCTTTACATTCTCATACAGGATAATATGGACCTGCATCATTCTTGATTCAAATAACAAATTGGTTCCTCTCTGAAGTTGGACCATGGATCAGTTTTATTCCAAACAACCAAAATTCCCATTTTTCAAATTAGGATCACATGATAATCATGTCAGATGTGCTTCCCTTACGCTAAATATGAGTTTATAAACGCTATCTTGAGCTTCATTTAGACCAGGTGGCCCTTTTCTGGTGTTGTATTTAGAAAGTTGACCACCTTTTCAAAATTAGACCAGCGGTTTGAAGTTTGAAGGTGGCCATCTGGCATGAAGTTTAAAGTTCAAAACTGATACATTCAAACCTCTCTATATCAGCCTCGTTTGTTCCGATATTTTTTGGTTGCTATGGTGAAGTGTTGTTACAGAGGACATATATTGTAACATAACATAAGAATCGGTTCCGAAAAAGACTTGGCTTTTATAATGAATGCTATTATGCAGGGATGTTATAGAGATCTGACTGTATTTAAAAAGTCATGTGTCTTATTTAAAAACCGATATTCAAAATTCCCCACTAATGTTTTATTGGAGGGGAACATCAGAAGTTTCCTCGTATAGAGGCCATACCACACACCCTGTTGCAGCAGGGAATAGGTTGACCAAAAAAAAAAACAGGGAATATGAAAAGAGATAAAGAGTATAAGACTTTTTAGTTCTGTAGATGAGTATAATAATAAGGTTCACAGCACAAGCTGATCAATCTAGAAGGTTCCAACAAGAGAAAGTTGTGCTTTAAATGACCCCCAAAAAAATATTGGTTGTCAATATGAACTAGTTCCTGATAGACAAATAACAAGATCAATGGGCAGCTTACATGTCCAATTCCGAGCACAGCCACGGGGAGCTTACATGTCCAAATTGCCGAGCACAGCACGAGGAGCTTACATTATCATGTTAATGAACCAGGCATAGGTTGGTAAAGGGGAGGACAGCCATGATATTTTGTAATACAAGTACTGATCTTACAAGAAAATTATGTACAAGACATACTTTTCAAGACGCAAAATTTCAACAGCAATACAGCATCCAGCACTAAACAACTAGTACAACTGGTCAACTGCCAAGTAATCATAACTGGTAACCTAAACATGTGGTGGATTCTTCTCATCAATAATGGGGATCTTATTATATTTACCAAATCAAGCGGTATTATAAGAAATATGCACATATCTAACAGCACGTTTAATGTTTGTAGCAAACCTGAACACTGTTTGTAGTCTTCTATGCTTCACAAGCACTTGCTCTTGTACCAGGTTCCAGCACTGTTCTGCATGCGTCCGTTCAGAAAGACGTCTTATATGGAGCTTAATTGTTCTTAGAAACCTTGGTAAACTAATCTAGAATCTAGAACCTCCAACTGTCTTTTTATCCACGGTGGATCATCCGTCCTGAGCCAAAGAACTTCACCAGTGTCTCTGTGCTTTAAGTCTGGGTATTTAGGATTGACTTTACTCTTCCTGAAGTCCATCCATTCATAAGGGCTAGAGAAGAAAATTTGCCATAAATGAATCCGGTTCCTGTACTTCTCCAATTCATCTTCATCTGAGAACACAAGTGAATGGCCCTAGAAATAAGTTAATAAGTTCGAAGAAGCATGGATATGTAGGATCAACAAATTTCAATACCCAACAAGCCCAGACCGGGCACCATCATCACTCTATGGTTTTATTAATTGGATTTTTTAATTGGATTACCAGGCCATCAAGCTGTCTGACTTGGCACTGAAATAAATGCTCTGGCACATCCAAGTTGTGCCTGTGTGTTGCTCTAGATTAAACTCTTGATTGAACTCCAAAGACGGGGAGCAGAATCAAGCATTCAGCGTCAGATGTATCAACGCAACGTTCAAAGTAGCAACATTAGCAGGAATATCCAAGCCAAATCATAATTCAGTTCATCTCTCAATATCCCATTGTTCCAACAATCAACTACAGGAAATGGTCACTGGCAGAAAGAGAAATATAAAAAGAGGATAACCCTAAACCCGGATTATGTAAAGCATATTTTGAAGTCTCTTTAGTTGTCCTTTCTTTTTTTTATCAACACAGAAATTCCCACCCCCTCCATTTTACCTCGAAGAATTTAAAGGTGGAAGCTTCAGAGGATATCTTATAATAACTGCATTTTCCTAAACTAAGTATTAGCATTCTTAGGTTTTAAAAGCACGCTATAATGGGTGTGTCAAAAACTAGTACTCCGCAATTGATTTTTTATAATTTCTATAGTTCCATTCTAGAAATTTAGAAGTTATCCTCCTGCAATCTGCTATGTTCAATTTTCCAGAATCCGTGTATACAATCAATCAACTATTCTCAATCCCACACTACTAGCTTACTAGTTACTTAGGGTTGGTCAGATAAATCCTCTATATTCCATTCCGCTCTATTCAGGCCCATTGCGCTCCAATAAAGAAAATGTCTAAAAAAGAATTTGAGAAAAAGAAAATGTCTGTAAATTGCTTACATTCTATGAACATTATCAATCCATAAGATGCTCAGAAAAGCAATACCTCCTGATTCTTTCTTCTCAAATTCTGGGGATGCTGAGGCTCGAACATCTGGAGTCACAAAATTTATTTCCTTGACAACTACCTTCACAAAAGGATCAGTACATGAAAATAAGAAAGAAAGCACTCTTGTGCAGCACAAGCTACATAAATATATGGCAAAAGAAAAAGAGAAAGCCTTTTGCTCCGCCCAGGATCTCAAATTTACAAAGACACATAAGATGCATATTAATTTGTTCATCTAAGAAGCTGATATCTGAACTTCGCCCCACCTAGAAAATAAAAGGAAGCTCATACAAGAATGCTAATCATGAAATGGCCAATGCAAATGAGCAAATCTAATTAATTACCTCTCTGAAAGCTAAATAGTGTGCTATGTCAAAGAGAATAAAATGTCACGTTACATGAAGACTGAAGACAGCTGGAATTTTCTTAATGAGTTGGCTATTCTGCAACCATAGCATCACGGCATCACCCTCATTGTCATAGAATGTCGTAATACAAATATTATAGCACAATAGCTCGAGTTGAAAGATAAGTCCGTTTGAAGATGAATTCTTATAGAAATCTAAACCACTAATAAGCCATAAGGCAAATAATGATAATCTTATGAAGATGAAACAGACTATATGCACTCATATGCAATCCTTACCTTGGTGTTCCAAGCACAAAGATCAATGAGTTCGTTAAACAAATGAAATCAGGTGCTTGCAACTTTGTACCCGAGTACACCCTACAATCCTCCTTATTGCAATTGACAGATAAAATTCAGTCAAGCTCTTTTGTCCAAACTAGCTGAAAGTTGTCATAGTCCTGGATCATAACTTAATGGCAATGCCCAAAGACACTCGCAAACTTGCTGGATAACCAACACCCCAAAGTCTCTAATAGATGCAAGGAATTTGGATATGGAATCTAGAGGGCGATGCCTAATAGTTTTGAGATCATGCAATTGCACCATAGTTAACTTATTAACAAATACTAGACAAATTTGTATATATACGAGGAGCTATAGTGTTACTTTTATTTTCATTTTTACTTTTACTCTTACTTTTATTTTTATTTGATATGATGATAACATAAGTTGAGCTTAAAATGGAGGGGTTAGGATTCATATAGCCGATCCCAACTTGTTTGGGACTGAGGCATACTTGTTGACTTGTTATATAATGTTAATTGGTTAACAAACAATAACATTCTAAACAAATTAAACCTGGTTTTTAAAAAGCGACCGCTTCGTCGCTTTAGGCGAGAAGCGAAGCGATGGCTGCTCGCTTTTCCATGCCTGAGGCGACTCGACCAGACGCAGCGCTCGCTTCAGTCGAAGAAGCGCAAAGCCACCTTGAAGCGAGGAGCGCATAATCGCTCGCTTCTGTTCAGAGGGGTCAGTTTTTAAAAAGAAAATGTTTGGGTCTGTTTTTTTATTATACAAAACAGACCCCTAAGACCAAAGTGAACGACCATTTCTCTCTCCTTCCCAAAATCAATTGCTGCTGCTAGGGTTCCTGTCGCCAGAGACCTCCTCCGGGTCATTTTTCTTCTTTTTGTCTTCTTTCCTCTTTCTTCTTCTTCTCCTTTTTTTCCTTCTTCTTTTTTCTTCTTGTTCCCATTCAGGCGTCTGCTCACCGCTAGGGCAGGCGCGATTTTTTTCCCCCTTTTACGCTTCTTATTTAGTATTTTAGCCTTTATTTATTAATTTTTATGTGCATTTCAGTTTATAAAGTTAATTATATATATATATATATATATATATATATATATATATATATATATATATATATATATAAAATATTTTCAGTTTATTTGATTATGTTTTTAAATTGAGCTTTTTGATTATTTATATTCTCTGCAAGATTACATTATGTTTTTTAAGAATTGTGCTTCACTTCAATGAAGGTGTGCGCTTCGCTTTTGAAGCAAAGCGAAGCGAGCCCCGGTCGCTTTTTTGCGCTTTTCGCTCTCAAAAACACTGAACTAAACCGGGGGAAGTGCAAACCTATCAAGCTAAAAACTTTACCCAATTTTTGACAGATACTTTTATATAGAAATAACTCTACATACAATGGGCATAAGAAAATACAGGTTTTTTCTTGTTCTGGGTTACAAACCTCGTATCTCATCATGTGTTTACCATTCTCGTCAGTCTTATTGTATGATCTCAAATGACCCCAAACATACACCAAGTCCTTTGGTTTCAAATGCTCCATTGACACTTCCGCCATTTCATCCCACGTCTTCAGCATAACTCTGCACATCCCACAAACTTTATTTATCAAAAAAGAGAAAAAAACATAAAAGGAATATTAGTAATAAAGAAATTTGCAAATTAGCAATAAATTTAAAATCTTACTTAAAAGAGGGGCGGGACTGAGAAGAAGCGGAGACATTGAGGAAAGTATGAAGGCCAAAAGCGCCGTTAGTGGTGTTAATTCTTCTGAACGGAGAATCAATTTTTCCTATGAGACTGACGGAGTTGTGGAGAACTTGGTGTTGTTTTATAGTTGACGGCCGTTGGAATTTAAGGGCGTGCTGATACACTGCACTTTCCTCGCCTTCACTATCATCGTAATAGAAATCCGACGGCCCATGATTCGCCGCCGCCGACGCCGACGAGAAGTGCTGGTGACGGAGACACTGAGCTGCCCTTATGAATATGGAGAGGGAACGGGCTGCTGCTGCTGCTGCCATGGAACTTTTGGCCGCTTTGTTTTCGGCGGGTGCTTTTAGCCTCTGTCAACTCTCTCTAATCACTAGTTTAATTATGGTTAGGGCGTGCACATGTATTAGTTTGGTCGGTTTTCTTTATCTAAATCAACAATTATATTTTGGATTGATTTTATTTTGTCATATTTTCGGGTTCTTTTGCACGTATGTCATGGGCGGCTTTTCAGCCATGCCCCATGATTCCTTGGACGCGCCCCGTGGCATCCTAGCAAGCCTCTTAACGCCTAGCGCCACGGACGGCCCCGTGGTCCTGGCCGCACGAAGTGACAAGCGCGCATGTGCCTCTGTCGCCCCACCAATTTTCCTCGCTAGCGCCCAGCCGCAAGCAGCTGCCAACAGCGCCGCGCGCGCAAATCGTGATGCCTGAGACAAAGTTGCTGCCAACAGACATGTTTCTACCTTTGTAGAAAACTAAGTCCATTTCTCTGTAAATATAAAGTAGCTTTATTCCATGTACTTTCATTATGTTTCTCTAGCGTAGTTTAGTCTACTCATGTAACTTTGGTTTATTTTTTTTAAGCATTATTAGGGGGTATCAAGCATTCAAAACTTTCTAGCAAGCAATTCTCTGTACTGGTGTCTCTACCCCTCGACACCGCGTAGCCTTCTTTTGTAATAGCTTTCATTATTGCAATCAAGCTTTTATTCAATTCTTATTATTGTTCTCTCAAACTGTTGGCATTGATTTTCCCACACGGCACTGACAATCTCGTCTAGCGTGTGGCGGGGACCTCATTTGGCGGACAGCAACCACCCTGACATCGGTTGCTTAGCCTTACGTCGCCCTTCCAAAGTATCTCAGGAAGGCGCCGTGTAACAGTTGGTATCAGAGCNTCCAAAAAATTTGATAAATTCGAGGGCCTCCAACAGGAGCGCGCCGAGAATTTAGCCCACAGGGCACAAGAGGCAGACAGGATGACTGCCATGCAGCAAACTATCAACAACTTGACAGGCCAGCTCAACGTTGTCAATGCTGCTCTATAAGTCTTGCTTCGAGGCGGTGGAAATCAAATCGGGGGTGCTGTGAACCCCGCTCTCTTGGCACAGAAGCTGAAAATTCCTGAGTCAAAGCCATACAATGGGGCTAGGAATGCTAAAGAAGTGGAAAATTTCATTTTCGACATCGACCAGTATTTCGATGCCGTGGGAGGCCTAGAAGAAGCCAAGAAGGTAGCAACTGCTGCCATGTATCTTCAGGGTGATGCTAAGCTCTGGTGGCGAGTGAAGTACGAAGCCATCNCACAGAAGCTGAAAATTCCTGAGCCAAAGTCATACAGTGGGGCTAGGAATGCCAAAGAAGTGGAAAATTTCATTTTCGACATCGACCAGTATTTCGATGCCGTGGGAGGCCTAGAAGAAGCCAAGAAGGTAGCAACTACTGCCATGTATCTTCAGGGTGATGCTAAGCTCTGGTGGCGAGTGAAGCACGAAGCCATCAGGGCCGGTGAAGATGCTCTGGAGACTTGGGCGGGACTGAAGGCAGCCATACGCCTACAGTTCTTTCCCGAAAATGTTGAGTACAATGCAAGGAGGAAACTACGGGAGCTCCGCCAGACCAAATCAGTGCGGGACTACGTGCGAGAATTCTCTGCACTCATGCTGAACATTCGCGACATGGGGGACAAGGACAAGCTCTTCACTTTCCTGGAAGGGTTGAAACCTTATGCCCGCATGGAGCTGCAAAGACAAAGGGTAGATACCCTTCCCAAGGCAATCCAAGTAGCGGAATGCCTTGGGGACTACCAAATGGAGACTCGGAAGGATAGGCCGCAACCGCCTGTCCGAGCGGGTTACAAAGGAGGCCAGCCTACCAATGGTGGCCCTAACAGAAGTGGGGGAGACCGGAGTGCAGGCAAATCTAAGGCCCCCTCCTCAGGCAGCAACAGTGTTGCATCAAGAGAGGACCTTGATGTTCGTTGAACTAAGGGTAAAAGGAAAACCCATTCGGGCGATGATAGATACATGTGCTACTCACAACTACTTGGCCTCAACTCAG